>ML273769.1:0-18460 GCA_005239495.1 Nicotiana undulata | reverse complement strand
ACACATTCTACCTCCTACTGACTAGCCACTAGGACTCCGCACAGAACTTACCAACCCTACAAGAGCTAACCTACTCATAGAAGACAACCCACACGAGCAAACTAGCCAACTGACACCTACCATTACGCTATGCTTCGCTATTTCTACAATACCAAGACCCCCATCGTGAGCAAGTACCCATTTACCAACCTTACCAATCCGTCCGCTCCTCCTGGACATCTACTAACTGCACTACTACATCTTCTGATTCACCACTATGCTGTCGCTCTCCCACTTGGTCCAACTTATTCCCTCAAGCGTTACCTGACTTCCTCTCCTTACCCCTGATCTTTTAGAATTGGCACCCCCGACCACCACTTCTCACATATCTTCCTCCGTCGAATGGTGCCCACTTGCTGCCTCAATTCAATACCATTCTCCGTAGCTCTTAAACCGATAGATCCCCACAACTTTAAATCTTTATGAAGATCATCTTCCTCGAGCCGCCTTCATTAAAAGTGATTATTCAATACGGAACCACAACACCCCACGACCTCCGACGACCGCTTCTTCAACACTAATTCGCAACACTCCAACCCAACGCAACCGAATAGCTATAACGTTGGCGAAGTTAACACATTCCATTTGATCAAAGGCGACGATAGCTTATTACAGGTGAGTACTCCATCTCACCCGAAAACACCAATCCTTACTATTTTATCAGCCCAAAACCTGATCATCTATAATCCAAATGCTTTTCCTCCGCCAGAACAAAAATACTGAAATCTCGAAATCACACTTTGAGAAGACCTCCATTCAAATCGTTCATCACCCCAACACATGGGCAAACGTTCTATCCTCATATTAACATCGCGCCATAACCAATCGTAAGCATCATAACAACCCGATCATGGCTTCAAAGTCCTCAAAAACACAATTACTGAGCTGAAACAACGTATAATTCTTCTGCAGGGCAACAACAACAGCCCCAACCAACTGCACATGGAAAACATCTCGCACCATATCCGTAGCACAATATCAATTCCTCAAAGCCTCGAAGCATAACAAGATCTTAGCGACGTATAAGATTGAGTAGGAAGAAACATAGGCATAAGCCTTAATGGAATCAAATCGCACGATGAGGAATCAAGAAGGGAAGTACTCCTTACAGCCCTGTAGCCTCTCAAAGATAAGTACAGATGTCTCCGTATCGATCCGCAAGACTCTACTACACTTGCTCATGACTCGTGAAACCTACGGGAACCTAGAGCTCTGATATCACGTTGTCACGACCCAAAACCTATGGGGTGTGATGGCGCCGGACACCTCTGTCAGGAAAGCCAACCCCTTAATAAGTTGAAATACCTTCCTGNTTTCTAAGAATTTATACAATTATACAACTCGTGTCCGAGAAATAAATGCGACAAAGGCAATAGAGATACAATGTAAAGATATAGAAAGAAGGAAACTCTGTCAACTACTGAACGCCTCCGGACTAATGCAGCCCGAGTAAGTCTCCAAATCAATCGCTGAACTATGAAGATACCTGTGCAACAAAATGCACAGAAAGTGTAGCATGAGTACATAAACATATATGTACCCAGTGAGTATCCCGTCTAAACTCGAAGAAGTAGTGACGATAGGTCGACTAGACACTCACTAAGGTCCAACAATATAATATATGACAGGATATGGCAAAAGCAGTAGGCAGGTAGGACAGTAAACAACAAGTGCATATCAAATGAGGAAAATCAGGTAATAACTAAAAATAAACCACAATGTACTATAATTTTCTCTTAACCAATGCCTGACTATCAAATTATAAGTGAACCAGAACCCAATGAGCATATACAGACACGAACAAGAAAACCGGCCGGAGTCATAAGGGTGGTCATAAGGACTGAGGTCATAAGCTACCCACGATCGCGAATCATACCTGCGACTCGTGTGCTGACTCGATAATGCAAGGCTCCCCACAATCGCGAATCTTACCTGCGACTCGTGTACTGACTCGATAATGATAAGCTACCCACGATCGCGAATCTTACCTGCGACTCGTGTGCTGACTCGATAATGATAAGCTCCCCACGATCGCGAATCTTACCTGCGACTCGTGTGCTGACTCGATAATGATAAGCTACCTACGATCAAGAATCTTACCTGCGACTCGTGTGCTGACTCGATAATGATAAGCTACCCCCTGATCGCGAATCTCACCTACGACTCGTGTGCTGACTCGATAATGATAAATGCATATTCGTATATATATAGATTTATATGTGTACCGACTCAACAGTGAACCCAACAGGACCGTGCCAATACCATTGTAGCCAACTGGGATTGAAATCATAATATTTCACCTTTCCATGTCATCTCAACAACAATCACAACTTGTAATACATACATGGTACAAATAAGGCACATAGAGGCATGCTCGTGAATCCAAAAGCTACCCGACATGGAAATATAGTCTCCACGTACGGACTCTCGTCACTTGGTACATACACGGCCCCCCACAATATGTACACATAACAAATAAGGAACCTATGGGGACATTTCCCCCTTACGAGGTTGGAAAGGAGACTCACCTCGCTCCGAAGATTCATCAGCGGCTTCCGAGCCCCTACGACGACCCCAACGGATGCGCAACGCCCCCAAACTATCCAAATAACGATAATTCAATGAAAGTATACTCAATTGATCATAACAAATTCAAATTACAGAGTTCCTCAGCCCGACTCAATGAAATGACCAAAATGCCCTCGGGCCCCCGTGCCCGGACTTCGAAATTTCTTGAAGAAAATCTCTACGCGAAGCTTTACTAATTCAATTACACAATTTACTCCAAAATTTATGCTCAATTCGTGGCAAAAATTACATTTACCCAAATTCTAGGTTTCTTCCAAAATCCCATTTTTCCCATAATTTTTCATGTTTAATCTCATGTATAAACCTTGAATTAACTTGGAAATGAGAAGGAACTACTTTCCTCTTGTTGCTTGATGAAAATCACCCTTTGAAATCCTCCAAAATCGCCCCAACCAAGTGAAGGAAAATATGAAATGGCCAAAATACCGTTTTTAAAACATTCTGCCCATATATTTACTCAGTGGGATCGCGTAAAATGCTTCGCGATCGCGGAGTACAATTTGCCAGCCCCAAATTTGCTCTTCACGATTGCGGAAAGAGCTTCGCGATCGCGGAGAACAATTGCCCAGCCTGCCCGGACAGCCTCCAGTAGAATAGTCATAACCTTTTGCACACAACTCCAAATGACAAATGGTTAAATGTTATGAAAACTATATTTCACGATCTATAACTTTTATGTGTTGGTCATCTACAAATTCCTTGTATAGTTCTAGATATAACCTGGAAAAGTCAGCCTATGTGCAACACAATTGTCTTCTTCATCTTCCCGGACACCCTGTAGTGTAACAGCCATATCTCATTGTACACAAATCCAAATCATGAATGGTTTACTTTTATATAAACTATACACAAAGGGATACAACTTTAATTTTTATACCATCTAAAAATGCCTTATAGATTGTGAGATATGAGCCTCCGAAGTCGACTCAGTGCATCAGAACATTTCTTCTATGCGATCGCACAAGCATGCCTGCGATCGCACATGCCTTTTTCCAGCTCCCTCCAAATCCTCTCTGCGATCGCACCACTGAGGCCGCGATCGCACAGACCAAAAATCACCCCTCCCATTTTCTCCTCCGCGATCGCACTACAAGGGATGCAATCGCACAACACACCAAAAACATCAGATGACAGCAGCAACAAAGTAGAGAAAAATAGCCCGAAACCACCCCGAAACACACACGAGGCCCCTCGGGACCCCGTCCAATCACACGACTCAGTCCCACAACATACCAAAAACTTGTTTTAAGCTTCACATCACATCAAACAACGCCAAAATCACGAATCGTACTAAAATTCAACTTTATGAACTTTGAAAATTCTAACTTTCACATCCGATGCCGAAACCTATCAAATCATGTCCGATTGACCTCAAATTTTGCACACAAGTCATATTAGACATTATGGACCTGCTCCAACTTCCGGAATCGCATTACGACCCCGGTATCAAAATTTCCTCTTCCGGTCGAATTTCTCAAAAACCTTCAAATTTCTAACTTTAGCCAAATAGCTTCAAAATAATCTACGGACATCTGAATTCACTTCCGCTCGCGCTCCCAACTCCAGAATCACCATACGAAGCTATTCCCAGACTCGGATTCCCGTCTATGAGGGCCAATTGCTTATAGCGGCTTCCTACCCATTCTGCATCGCTGGGCTCGGCTTCTTGTATGATTCTCAGAGATGGAATCTCGACCTTGACCGGAATGAAGACTTCCGTACCATATACCAACATATAAGGGTTGCCCTAGTTGACGTGCGGACTGTGGTGCGATACCCCAACAGAGCAAATGATAAATTCTCATGCCATTGCTTGTGCTTTTCTATCATTTTTCTTAGTATCTTCTTGATGTTCTTGTTGGCAGCCTCAACGACTCCATTCATTTGCAGTCTGTATGCTGTGGAGTATTTGTGTTTGATCTTGAAGGTTTCACACATGGCTTTCATCAAGTCACTGTTGAGATTTGAACCATTATCGATTATGATTGACTCTGGAACTCCAAACCGACAAACAATGCGGTCGCGGACAAAGTTGGCTACCACTTTCTTAGTAACTGCTTTGTAGGATGCTGCTTCGACCCATTTGATGAAATATTCAATGGCAACCAGAATGAACCTGTGTCCATTGGAGGCTGCAGGCTCGATTGGTCTAATAACATCCATGGCCCAAGCGGCGAACGACCAGGGTGAACTTTTTGCATTAAGCTCACTGGGAGGTACATTTATCATATCCCCATGTATCTGACATCGGTGGCATTTGCGGACATACTGGATGCAATCTGTTTCCATGGTCATCAAGAAATAACCAGCCCGAAGTATCTTCTTTTCTAGGACAAACCCGTTCATATGAGGACCGCATGTACCAGCATGTATTTCCTCCAACAACTTCGTTGCTTCCTTTTCTTTGACACATCTTAGCAAACCCAGATCGGGAGTCCTCCTGTAAAGGATTCCTCCGTTGTGAAAGAAATTGTTTGATAACTTTCGAGAGTGCCCTTCTGAGTAGCGTTTGCGAGCTCTGGGTACTTTCCCTTTGCCAAGTACTCCTTGATATCATGAAACCAAGGTCTTCCGTCTGCTTCCTCTTCAACATGGGCGCAACAGGCCGGCTGATTATGCATCCCTACCGGGATAGGATCAATGAAGTTCTTGTCTGGATGCTGGATCATAGATGACAAGGTGGCCAGTGAGTCGGTGAACTCATTCTAGATTCTAGGAACGTGCCGGAATTCAATCTTTGTGAACCTTTTTCTCAATTCCTGCACACGATGTAGGTATGGCAGTATTTTGGAATTCTTGGTCGCCCATTCTCCTTGGACTTGGTGTATCAATAAGTCTAAATCACCAATCACTAATAATTCCTGAACATTCATGTCGATGGCCAAGTTGAGCCCCAAGATGCAGGCCTCATATTTAGCCATGTTGTTGGTGCAGGGGAACTTGAGTTTGGCGGATACCAGGTAGTGCTGACCAGTTTCTGAAATTAAGACTGCTCCAATACCCATGCCTTTGAAGTTTACAGCCCCATCAATGAACAACCTCCATTCATCATAGGATTCTGCAATGTCCTCTCCTACGAATGACACTTCTTCATCGGGGAAATACGTTTTCAATGGTTCGTATTCTCCGTCCACAGGATTTTCATCAAGATGATCGGCTAATGCTTGTCCCTTGACCGCCTTCTGAGTTACGTAAATGATGTCGAACTCACTTAACAAGATCTGCCATTTAGCTAGCTTGCTCGTGGGCATGGGCTTCTGAAAGATGTACTTTAGCGGATCCATCCTCGATATGAGGTACGTTGTGTAGGCATAGAAATAATGCCTCAACTTCTGTGCGACCCAAGTCAAAGCACAACATGTGCATTCTAGTAGAGAATACCGGGCCTCATACAGAGTAAACTTCTTGCTGAGGTAGTAAATTTCTTGCTCTTTCCTCCCTGTTTCATCATGTTTCCCGAGAACGCAACCGAAAGCTCCATCTAACACAACAAGGTAGAGTAATATAGGTCTACCCGACTCTGGAGGTACCAAGACTGGTGGTGTTGAGAGATACTCTTTGATTCTGTCGAAGGCCTTTTGACAATCCTCAGTCCATTTGGTGGCAGCATCTTTTCTTAACATTTTGAAAATCGGTTCGCAAATGACAGTGGACTAGGCTATGAACCGGCTGATGTAATTGAGCCTTCCTAGAAAGCTCATAACATCCTTCTTGTTCCTTGGTGGTGACAATTCTTGGATGGCTTTGACCTTTGATGGATCTAGCTCTATTCCTCGATGACTGACAATGAACCCTATCAGCTTGCCAGCAGGAACCCCGAACGCACACTTTGCGGGGTTAAGTTTCAGATTGTATTTCCTTAACCTGTTGAAGAACTTTCTCAAATCTTCCATGTGATCAGCAACTTTCTTTGATTTGATGATGACGCCGTCCACATATACCTCGATCTCCTTGTGAATCATATCATGGAATATAATAGTCATGGCTATCATGTAAGTGGCCCTGCATTCTTCAAACCGAATGACATAATCTTGTAGCAATACACTCCCCACGGCGTAATGAAGGCCGTTTTCTCAGCATCTTCTTCGTCCATCCAAATTTGATGGTTACCAGCAAAACAATCTACAAAGGACTGCAGCTCGTGCTTGGCACAGTTGTCAATTGAGATGTGTATATTTGGAAGGGGGAAGTCGTCTTTCGAACTGGCCCGGTTGAGATCCCGGTAGTCGACGCAGACTCTGACCTTCCCATCTTTCTTTGGTACAGGCACAATGTTGGCTAACCATGTCGGATATTCGACCACCCGGAAAACCCCGGCGTTGATCTGCTTGGTGACCTCTTCTTTGATTTTCAAGCTCATGTCTGGTTTGAACTTCCTAAGCTTTTGCTTCACTGGTGGGCATGTTGGATTGGTTGGCAGCTTGTGGGCCACAATAGATGTACTGAGGCCAGTCATGTCATCATATGACCAGGCGAATATGTCCTCATATTCCCTTAAGAATTTCGTATATTCCTCCCTTTCTGACGGCGACAGATGAAAGCTGATGCGTGTTTCTTTGACGTTCTCTGCGTTTCCTAGGTTGACAAACTCAGTCTCTTCCAAGTTAGACTTAGGTCTATTCTCAAAGTTCTCGACCTCTTTAATAATATCCTCAGGTATATCGTCCCCATCTGACTCGAAATTCGTTTGTTGCGTTGTCTCGTTGCATGTCACAATCATCGGTTCATCAAGATAAGTAATAGTAATGTTGTGTAAATAAAGTAATGGGGAGAAAACAGTAGCAAGTAAATATAAGATTTGTAAGAAAAATTAAAAATGCTTTGATAAATTAAATAACTATTTTGAACATTGAAGATTTTACTGCAGGAATTGAAAAATGCGGAAAGGGGAAATTCATTTAGTAAATAAACAGTAAATAACGCTTGTTTTTAGCCTTGCTACCCCGAGGCTCGGCGGGCTCTGGTTGTTCGGACAGACCAGTTCTTGAGATATAATGCTAGAATGCATGAACCAACCTTTGGGGAGGGGAATAATAAAAGAAACAAAAACAAAAAGGAAACAAGTCAGTGAGGATTATAAAACATATTGCGGTAATTAAAACACGTAATGCGAGAATGTAAAACGCATCCTAAGTTGGGGAACCTCTTTGTGCCCGAGGTAGGCCTAGCGACAAATTAATTTGGAGAACTTGAAATGCTAAACGCCTCATTTTATTGATGATAAAAATGGACGAATCCAAAAACAATACAAAAACAATAAGCAAGAAATAAAATCACTAATGGCCATTGGCCTTATTACATTGGTAAAGCAGAAAAGAAAATCCTATCTAATTTNTTACAATAGAGTAAGGTTTCTATGGGGTTTTAGACCGGTACCCTTGAGCGGACAACTCAAGGGGGAAGGAACATAACTGTCGACTGCACCGCTGATCGACTAGTTTTACCGCAAATACGCCTTTTCGAATTTAGGGGGTAGTAATATTGGAATAGCGCAACCACTCATTGTAAGATTTGCTATAGGATTTTGTTTGGCATGAGTGGAATATGAATGCGGAGCATGATGTGCAATAAATAGCATTTAAACAAATATGCATGTATTTTCACGTTGAGGAAAGCGGTAAAGAAAGAATACAACAGTTATAATGGAAAGTGGTTACAAAGAAAACATGAAGATATGTCAGTTTCGTTCAGGTGAAATAAATACTTGCGAAAATTAATCAGTTAATAGCATATAACGGGGAATAGGAAAAGGTGCAAGCATTTAACAAAATTAAATGTCCAAATTCACAAAGCAACTTGTAATGGTAAAAGCCTAGGGATTATTATCCCCAGCAGAGTCGCCATGCTGTCGCGCCCCCTTTTTCTATCGAACGGGTTAGGTACGGAGAGATCGGGTTTTATGACATTCTGGACAACTCCTTAAAGGAAAAGGGTTTAAGGAAGAGTCGCCACCTAACGATTTTTATGGTGCGTTAGGGCACGTAGAGTTGATAACTCATAAACTAGTTTGCATTACCAGAGATTAAGGGCTTGAAATTATCCCAAGGGGAAGGTGTTAGGCACCCCTCAAGATCCACAACTGTGGGTCCCAGCCAAGAAATTTTGTGAATTTGGACGATGAACAAGTAGCAAGCAAGGTTCATATATGAGGGGATTTCACACAAAGCATAATTTATTAAGGGTTTTGAAAACATTACAAAAAATAAAGAAATTATCCTAGGTTTAAAGTAATACGGATCACATCAATGCAATACCCGGTATGTCACACCTCGAAGAGGCGGCTACACGTGGTATTAGCGCACCGGTCATCATATCCGCATCCTACCCTTCCCACCCCGTAAAGGTTATTTAAAGCGCGTGTGTTGGTCACAAATGCTTATCACGTGCTATTACCCGTCCCATTCTATAAGTCCTGGAGGGTATATAGGACTACTATTCCTACAAGGCAGGGACTAGGCTGAACCCTTAGGTTTAATAGATAAAACACTAAGCGACATACGATAACAGTTAGGACTACATATAGAGGAAGAATACAAAAGCAAATATGGGCTCATAAATCCCTCCACATGTTGTATACGTAAATAGCACGACTCAAGCACATAAAGGAGTCTCAAGGAAAGAGTTTAAAACATAGGTTTTAAGTTTGAAAACAGTGGCTTAGGAACTTTGGTTTTCAGAAAAAAAGGCAAGAAGTCAATTAAAACAGAGCAGTTTAATCTGGTTTACAAGTCCGGAGTCGAATCCTCAGGGAACTAACCTATCCACTACAACTCTTAGTAACGCTAGTACAAGATCAAACGATTTTCAGGTGCAAGATTTTTATCAATAAATAGTGGGATTTGTTTAGCTAAAGTAAAATGATATTAAAACTAACAATATTCATGATTAAAGATAAATTTAATGGTAAAAAGAACTAGGGTATTGAGTTCCCCAATTGCCGGATTAAGTCTGAACTCTTTTGCTGTAATCTCGCTGTAATACTCTATGATGATTATAAGCTATGGGCTACCGCAATTATCTCTAGATCAACTACGATAATTTACTAGAGAATTCTCTCGATCTACTCTAGCTGATAATTTATGCAGCTCAGAATTATCCCACCAAAGTTTCGTTATTTCTAACCCCACTTTTAAATTCAAGTAATGAATCTCTTCAATTACCCAAAAGTGGTGTTGTTCAACAACAATCTAACCTAGTATTCTTTCTCAATCAACAAAAGGCAATTAGACACAATTAATCAAGGTCCCATTCAATTAATCACCATACAAAACATAATTGAACAATCATAGAATAAACCCGACTCAATTATAACAAAACTGAGTTAAAACTTCATCGAACAATTGGTTCCATCAACCCTAGATGGATTATTTAGCTACTCATGATAGAACACAATAAAGCCATAAAATAATTCACGATTCACAAAATAACGATAAAAGAGGAGAATAAAAAACTCTAATTGTATCTTGGTCTTATCACACATGTTCTTGCCTCCAATTGAGTCTAAAACAAGCTTAACCTTGACTTGGGCGAGTTTATTGAGTATATATAGGGTTAGGACAAGTTTTCCCCATTTTACACTTAAGCCCCTAGAATCCTTGGCATTGCACCGTTCGATCATGCCCGCGAGCCGACCGCGGAAGTTCACACATATTCCGCCTTCGCTTTTGTCCCATCGCGTTCCAGCCGCGGTCGCGGTGGGATGTTGTCCAGTTTTCCTTTGCCTTTTTCTTGTTTGTTTTTGTCCGGGCTCTTCTCGATTGGCCGTGGTTTAAAGAAAAAACCAAGGGGGAGTTAATACACTACCTAACAAACGAAATCTTTTTGTGTTTCTTCTTGTTCGACTTAAGTCCCTCAAGAGACCCGTCGACATGTGTCCGTCTTCGGGACAAGTCAAAGTTAATTAATAGCAAACTAACATACCAAACAATGTATACAAATTTACAACAACAACAAACAACAAACATCCCCCACCCCACACTTAAATATTTGGCATGTCCCCATGTCAAAGAAATTAAAGCAAGTAAGGTAAGGGGACTTCCTTGGTGCCCAGTCCTGATCGGAGATGGTGCCAGGATCGAGGTGACATGCTCGTCCTAGCGCACAAAGCCAGACCATGATTTTCTTCTTTGACCTAGCACTTTGAGTGGCCAGAGCGTCAACTCTAGCACTCAAGTCATCGACCAAAGTGAGTAAGCCAGCCATATCCTGCTACACGGCTAACAACCGAGTGCTCCAGTGGGCCTGTGATGGACACGCCTCTTTAGCAACCTGCACTGGTGGGGCGGAGACATGCATAGCTGCCTTAATATCATCCTCATTAATTGCCACAGGATGCTCCTTCCCAACTGTGATTTTCAAGCCCTGAATGTGGCTTTCAATGCTAGCTTCCCATCTACTGCGAGATTTTCGAGAACACGTGAAGCACGACACAACGTGGTGACTAGTGAGGGGAAATAGAACCCTTTTCTTATCTCCGAGGAGCGAATGAACATCTCATCTTAAATTAGCCAGGCCACATCAAAATCGTGATGGTGACCAAACACCAAATCGCCGCTGCTCTTGGCGCATTAACATTTGTGGTATTGCTGGATGGCAGCAGTCGGCTAATGATGATCGTTAGCTAGCACTTAGCTTCCCAAGTGAGGGATTGGGAGTTCAGAGTTATTCTTAGCTTTATCCATATGGGGTCCCGACCAGCCAAACAGATTGTCTGAACAAGTAGGTACCACATGATATGTGGCCTCTGATAATCCAGGTAGTAGTCTATCTCTCCGGTGAATACCGACAACCTATATACTCGGTGGATTGCTTCAAGATATGCATTCATCGGGGTCCTTCGTACCGTGACCAACCTATCAACATGTTCTGGAAAATTTGCATAAAATTCCCTGACACTCAATACATTCGCCTCTTCTGGCTCATCAAAGAAGACGTCCAGCTGACATCTCCTCAATTCTTTGTAGATCCGTGGATATTCAATTTGCAAGGAGGCCCTGTCAATGTGCACTTCATGCACCATATTCCTGGCGGACTTTGCATTGAATCTATTCTGAGCCGCTTTGGCGACTAACTGGTTGCTGTCAAACTGGCTCGAACTAGTCAGAGCTCGAGCCCTAGGTGAACCTCCTGGCTAACTGGCGGAGGAACTTATGGCTCATCTTTTCATGGATTGATGCATTGTACCTGATAAAACAAGGGCTACTATTAGTGAGGGTTTGATTTGTGTGACCCCCCGGGTGGTTACTCAGACTTCACCACCACTATGGTCAGATTACCAATTACAGCTCAATAGGCAATTTTACAAGCACTTGATGTGCATAGAACTAAGAACTCATACAAGTAGCCCATGGAAGTACAAACCCTCCCCAAATCAACCACAATCACTACACAAACACCACCCCACCACAATCGATGTTTACACAACCACTTCATGCTCTATCTACTGTATTTTACACCATATTAATATAAAAAGAAGAAAATTTTAACCTAAACATGTTACAATTCTACTACTAAATTAAAAAAAAGGAATGAAAACTAAGAGAAAAGAGAGATGAAAGATGAGAAACTTACTTAAAGATGGTGAATAGGGTATGCTTAGAATATGAGAATGGGGGAAGGAATTTGGGAGATGAAGGGAATAGTGGAGAGGGAGTTGTGTGATGGGGGGATGGTTAGGAGAAGAAGAAGATAAACGTGGGGGGGGGGGGGGTTTCACCGCGGTCGCGATGAAAAGGAGGGGGGAAATAGTATATACGCTTTTCACCGCGGTCTCTCCGCAGTCGCGGTGCCCCAAAACAGTAGGGTTGTGTTTTGCCGCGGTCGTCCCGCGGTCGCGGTGACGGGCTTCCGATTTGTTTTTTTTGTTTTTATCACCTTTTTACCTCCCCGGATTTGTTTCTTGACCTCGACTTCTCCCAATATGCACTAATCTTGCCTTGCACACTAGTAAATGGGTTAGTATCATACACATTAAGTACAACAACAAAAATAAAGAAAGAAAACCAAAGAGAACATGGGTTGCCTCCCACAAAGCGCTTGATTTAACGTCGCGGCACGACAAGTACAACAAATCAATGGGTTGCCTCCCTTGCAGCGCCTGCTTTAACGTCGCGACACGACGCAGGCTCTCGCCATCATTCCTCATTTGTGTATTAGGGCTCCTCCAAAGTTATCACCACGCTGTCCCTTTTTTCTTCAGTTATTCCAAGGTAATGTTTCAACCTCTACCCATTCACTGTGAATTTGTTTGTCCCATCTTCTGATTCGATCGCCACAGCTCCACTTGGGAACATTTACACCATTCTTAACGCTCCTGACCATTGGGACTTAAACTTACCCGGGAACAACCTCAATCTTGAGCTATATAGCAGCACTAAATCTCCAGGTTTGAAGTTCCGATCCAAGATGTGCTTGTCATGCATCAATTTCATCCTTTCTTTGTATAGTCTAGCACTCTCGAATGCCTAGAACCTGAATTCCTCAAGTTCATGCAACCCATTAACTCTATTGGTGCCCGCTGTCTCCATATCTATGTTCGGCGGGCGCAATGCCCACAGTGCTTTATGTTCAAGCTCTACCTGATGGTGGCATGCCTTTACAAATACCAACTTGTATGGTGACATACCAATTGGAGTTTTGAAGGCTGTGCGGTATGCCCACAATGCATCATCCAGCTTCCTTGCCCAATCAATGCTTGTTCGAGAGGACACTTTTAATCTCCCTATTGGACACTTCAACCTGCCCGCTTGTTTGTGGGTTGTACGGTGAGGCTATCTTGTGGCGAACTCCATACTTCTCCAACAGGCGTGCGAACGCTCTATTGCAAAATGGGAGCCACCATGACTGATTATGGCTCGTGGGGTGCCAAAACGTGTGAAGATGTTTTTTCTTAGGAAACTTGTCACCCCTTTAGCATCATTGGTTGGGAGAGCCACTGCTTCGACCCACTTGGAGACATAGGCAACTGCAACCAATATATACTTGTTACCGTATGAGCTGACGAATGGCCCCATGAAGTCAATCCCTCACATGTCAAACACCTCCACCTCTTGGATTGTGGTCATTGGCATCTCATGACGACGGGATATGTTGCCCGTCCTTTGACATTCATCACAGGTTTTGACCCAAGCATGGGCATCCTTTAACAGTGTAGGCCAATGCAGACCTGATTCCAGTACCTTTTCTGCTGTACGGATTCCTCCAAAGTGTCCACCATATGGTGAAGCATGGAAAGCCTGCAAGATAGAGGGTTGATCTTGCTCGGGGATACACTTCCAAATTATGTTATCAACACATATTTTGAACAATAGAGGTTCATCCCAATAATAAGCACGACAATCACGGAAAAACATTTTCTTTTGAATTGAGGAGAGATCATAAGGTACAATACACATGCTAAGTAATTATCAAAATCAACATACCATGGTGCCTCCTCCATTGTCACAACAAGTAATTGCTCATCCGGAAATGTCTTAGTGATATCTTCATTATCCGTTCTCTTTTCTGCCCATTCCAACCTCGAGAGGTGGTCTGCCACTTGGTTGTCTGTCCCCTTTTGGTCACGAATCTCCAGGTCAAATTCTTGTAGCAACAGAACCCAACGAACCCAACAGAAAACTATTCCTTCTTGTACCATAAAATGGCATTTTTTCCCAGTTCAGCACCAGATTTGTCTTCACACATTGTTTGAGCACTCTTTTTAGGTTGTGAAGACATTCTTAGAATGAGTCCCCTACAAAAACCTCCATAATATATTTGACCATGTTGGTGAAAATGGCTAACATACACTGGTAGAATGTGGCCGGTGCATTGCAAAGTCCAAAGGGCATTCTCTGAAAGGCAAAGATGCCATGTGGACAAGTGATTGACGTTTTCTCTGTGTCTTCCGGGGCTATTGAGATCTGATCATACCCTGAGTATCTCTATGAAACAAAAATGGGATCGCCCAGCTAACCTGTCCAACATCTGGTCAATGAAGGGCAAAGGGAAATGGTTCTTTTGGGTGGCTGCATTTAGTTTCTTATAATCCATGCAAATCCTCCATCATGTGACTGTACGAGTTGAGATCAACTCGTTCTTCTCATTTTGTACAACTGTCATTCCACCATTTTTTCGTACACTTTAGACGGGGCTCACCCAATTGCTGTCAGAGATGGGATAGATGATGCCCGCATCCAGCCACTTGATTACCTCCTTCTTCACTACTTCTTTCATATTTGGGTTATGCCTTCGTTGATGTTCCATGGAAGGTTTGTGCCCTTTTTCCAGAAGAATCTTGTGCATGTAGAAGGCCGGGATGATACCCTTTATGTCTGCCATGGTCCAACCAATGGCAGTTTTGCATTCTTGCAACACTGTCGCGCCCCCTTTTTCCCTTAAGCGGAGATCGGGTTTATGACATTCTGACAACTCCTATTAAAGGAAGAGGGTTAAAAGAAGAGTCGCCACCTAACGATTTTTAAGGTGTGTTGGGGCGCCTAGAGTGATTAACTCATGAGACTAGTTTGCATTACCAGAGATTGGGTAAGGGCTTGAAGTTATCCCAAGGGGAAGGTATTAGGCACCCCTCAGGATCCACAACTGTGGTTCCCAACCAAATAGTTTTCGTGAATTTTGGACAATAAGCAAAATAACAAATAAGGCTCAAATAAGAGGGGATTTCAAATAAGTATTGAGGTTAGTAAATTTTGAAAGAATTAAATAAAACGTTTGAAATAAGAGATATCCTAGGTTCGAAGCAATATGGATCACATCAATGCAATACCCGGTATGTCACTCCTCAAAGAGGGGCTACACGTGGCATTAGCGTACCGATCATCATATCCATATTCTACCCTTTGCCACCCCGTGAAGGTATTTTAAAACGTGCGTTGTTCACAAACTCTATTGCGTGCTATTACCCGTCCCATCCTATCAGTCCCGGAGGAGGCTAGGACTACTATCCTAAAAGGGAAGTACTAGGCTGAACCCCTAGGTTTAAAGGACAAAATTCTTAATGACAAGCAAAGACAGTTAAGACTACAAATATGGGAAAAAACACATAGAAGCAAATATGAGGCTCATATATTCCTCCACAAGTTATGCACATATCAGAATGACTCAAACACAAATAAAGTCTTTTAACTTCAGATCCTAATGCATGATATTTAGGCGAGAATACAGTAGCGAGGCAGTTTATTACTGATTTTAGAGAAGGAATTGTACCAGTTTCTAAATACTGATTTTAACCTGTTGTTAGCCAAACAGTACATATAAAGGAATAGGTTTCCAATTTTAACAAGTTTAAAACCTAAGGCTTGCCTGGCATACCAAAAGTGCTCCAGTTATGCTGTTTTAGTTTCCAGTTTAGAAAAATAGTTGTTAAGCGGGGTGAGTATGTATTAATCTTTAACCAGGCTAAGGGGGTGGGTGTTAGACAAGTATGAATGCAATCCTAAAAGGCATGGTATCTGAATGCAAACAAGGTACAAAATGATGTGAAACCTACACATGATGTTCTAAATGCAGATGCGTTTCAGCGTCAGAAAATATCCATTTGTTAACACATTTTTGACTTAAAGCAAAACGTAGTAGTTTCACAGAAAATCCGATTCTTTGTTATATTGCTGAACCTAATATATGATTTTTCTAGGCGTTCGTAGTAGTGTATGCAATGATGCAAAGTTCATTTTTTTAACACATGATTTTTATTATAAGTAACATGATGAAAATAATATCCTAAGGGACATGATTTCTAAATGCAAAATTGATAGTGGTTAGTATTATTATTTAGCCTAGGAAAGCAGGATTTCTAGGTGATGGAATTATGAGAATGCTGAAGTAGTAATATTGTAACAGCCATTTTTGTTGTTATTTGTCCTATGGACATGATTTCTAAGTGGATATAAGTATGATGAGATTCTGAAAAAAATTAACCTAATTATCATGGTATCTAATGCATGAGGGACATGTTATCCTAAGCATGGTGACTATTGCGCATATAGGAAAAGTAAACCTACAATCATGGTTTCTACCCATACTCACACTATGGCATGCATATTCCCCACCCATTTCACTATCCAGCCCCAAAATCGTTTTTACAATTAGTTATTACATACCAGTATTGCACGAATTACATATGTAAATAAGAAAATTAAGAAGTTACACTATAAGGAGCCTACCAAAAGGCCCAAGTCTCCAAGTCCTTAATGCCATATGCCATGGCCTTTCAAAACCCGGGTGTGTCAGAGTTCCTAAGGACCTCAGAGGATCCCAGGCAATGCTCACACCCTGGTACCCTAGCCAAGAATGAGTAAGTGCAGTGTAGGAATGCCAACCTTGTGTGTCAGAGTTCATCGGGTACTAGAATGGTCCCCAAAGCAGTGCTCACACGAAGGGGGCTGGACTTAAGAAACTAGGAGTAGAGTGAGATGTGCTCATAATATAGGAAGTTTAAGTAAAACTTGGTTGAAGGACAGTTTGAAAAGAAGAGGGACTTTTAATAGAGATCAGCTTTTCAGAATAAGGATTCAATTGTTGAAAAACAGTTTGCAAAATGAAATAAACAAAATCAGCATCACATAAGGGACCTAGGGTGGTCCAGCAATCACAAATAGGGGTGAGAGGTTTGAGGGACAAGTACACAACCTGTGAAGCAGGCAGCTTTACACATAAACACATAATAAAAAAGGGGTTTTTTAAGGGTTCAGGAATATGAATAAGTGTCAAATTAGAGCAACATATCAACATAACAACTAACATCATGACTGAGTTAACATATTAGTCATAAGCATGGAGATACATAAAAAGAGCTGAGGCTGAGTACAGAGAGACACATTGGGCATGCAAGGTAAAGTGAAAGTAGGCATGCAAAAGAGATTCAGAACTCTAGTTGCATGTAGAACAACAGAAACACAAGAAGAAACATATCATAAATACAAAGAACTGAACCATGAATAGAAACATATTGGTTTGGATGACTGAAGCTTAAATCAAGACATACCAGTATGATGAAGAAAGCAGTAATGCAAACAGAGATAGGAGGCACAGTAGTCAGCCTTGGCTTACAGCCGGCTCACTCAAAGTAAATAGCAAGTACCATAGAAGAGAGAGTGAAAATTCTTTGTTGTGAAAGAGAGCTTTTTAAATAGTGTATTGTTCGTGTCTCTATTGTCTTAAAGATGAGTGAGGAGAGTGTATATATAGTCTTTCAAAATGAGTATAGAGTAGCATAATTATAGAAACAACATCAATTAAATCAACCAGAGTGTCACGACCGGAACTTGAGGATCATGACTGGTACCCGGGCCATACCTGCCGAGCACCAACGTACATTTTATCTAATCCTCTTATTATCTTTAAGGGACGAAGAGATCAATATAAGTGGTAGATATGGTTTATGAACGCCAAATAATGAAAGATAATGGAATGAACATGCATAACATGGGATAACAAGACTTCGAAGAAACTACATATAAGTTAGGAGCTACCACGCTTCCATGAAAGACTATACAACAAAAATCATCTGACAAGGCATACCAAACTATACATAAGTCGACACCTGTCTATGAGCCTCTAAAAGAGCATAAGTAATGCAACATAGTAGGAACAGGGCCCCGACCTACCCATAATGTCTATAACAAAAATGCATACCAAGACCACGGCAAGTCCGGAGAAGGGATCTCGCCTATAACCGATGAACTGGAAAGCCTACTGTGGTGGGGGAACTGCGTCTACCTGTCTATCAGGACCGACAACACGACATGCAGCGTCCACAAATAAAAAGGACGTTAGTACGAATAATGTACTGAGTATGTAAGGTTGGTCAATATAAATATGAACAATAATGTAAAGA
>ML273766.1:15928-32685 GCA_005239495.1 Nicotiana undulata | reverse complement strand
GATGATGCCCGTCCATGGCTAGCTGAACATTTGGCAATCCCGGGTACCACCCCAGACTGGTTGTAAGCAGGGAAGCAGATTCTGAGGAGAACATTGAACTTTGAATCTAAAGGTTGGGAGACATTCGTGTGTAACAAGCTAGACCCCACCTTTCACGAAAACTCTCTTCCTTTCAAATCATGTTGTGCTGATGGCCTCAATCATGGAAGGGTACCTGATTAAGGCCGGGAATATGATGTCACAGGTAATCAGTCGGGCGGTGAATGAAGGCGACATATCCTACCCTTTCCCCAACTTCTTGACTATGTACTTTGAGGACCAAAAGGTAGAGGGGAGGAGTGAAGGTGAAACCAAGGGCCGCGTTCTCCTGGTACAGCCTTCAGGGTGATGACAACCCCAAGAGCAAGAACTTCAAAGGAAAAGCCACTGTTTCCACTGGCCAGTCTGAAGAGCTAGTGGTTGTAGTGGAATCTACTTAGCCTGCCTCAGCCACCCCAGACATTTCTCCAGGCCCCTCCACTTCAGCAGCCCCAGGCATTCCTTCATCACGAGCATATCCTCTGACTACCCACAAACTGAGCCAGTCCCTATCCAGTATCAACAACTGGATGCAGGCAGCTACTTCCAAGCTGTTTATCCTTTCTACGTCAGTAGAAGCCAAAGCTGCACCTCCTCCGCCACAGGTCCCACAGTCCGTGGAGGACACTCTCAAGGAACTTCTGGCCAACTAGAAGAAAATCCTTGATAACCAAAAGTTGATTATGGACGCTGTTGGCACTCATGGACAGGCACTGAAAGATCTTGCCAAGGAGACCAAGAAGCTGAGGAAAACTCGTGCCTCCAGGGAGTCAGTGAAGAAGTTAAGGAAGGAGGTAGATAAGCTGAAGGAGGATCACTTGCCATTAGACCTGGTGCTGCATGATCCTACTGCCCAACCTGAGCTAGAGCCGGAGATAGAGAGGCCACCAAAGAGGAAGAGAGTGATTCCCAGTACTGAGGGTATTGTTATAGAGTTGGCGGAACCGCAGGGAAGTACCTTGAGTCAGCCACAACTGCCAGTACAGCCCAGGTTACAGAGGAGATCCAGGTCCCGATGGAGACACGAGCTTTTGAGGACCAGTCACAGGCTCCCATGCAGTCCACAGACCCCGGGACCCATACTTAGGATCCTATGTAGACGGAGGTCCTATATGGAGTTTCTCTTTACTCTTTCTCCTTCTATTTGTGTTATTTTTGGTTAGTTAGCATTGAGGACAATGCTAGCTCTCATTTGAAGGGGTAGCCCTATTTTGGATTTGGACGACTGTACATATTTGATATTATTTTTATTATGCTTTCTTCTTTTTTGCTTTTGGTATGTACATAACTTTATAATTCTAGTACTTTTCGTATTTCGTACATTTGGTCTGTATATAAAGTTACTTTTTGATGTATATATTCATTCCCCCTTATGTATATTCAATTAATTCCCATCTTGTATATATTCATTTTACTTTACATATTTTACTTCACGCATTTTTCCTTTTCATAGCTTCTTATTTTATTTCCGTAGCTTCTTGTTTTGAATTTTCGCGTGCAATAAGCCTTTGGTTTTCTTAATGTCACGGTTCTTTCCAAAGGTGGAATTTGTGTGAACCGGGTGGCTCTTCCCGAGGTTGGATGGTATGACAACCTTCTTAAGGGTTTGAGTCTGTTTTTCTTTTTGCCTTTTGTGTAAATAGTAATTCGTGAGTAATGGTGCCTCAAGCAAAGCTTCACTTGGTCCTAACACATTTGCCTTTGATCCTATGGTCAAAAACAAATCGTTGTGTTTAGGATGGTGAAAGTTGTGATCTTGAGACTCTTGTGTTGACCGATAATCATCAAGTGGTTTTTCGGAACCATTGTGTTGCTCAAATCATAGCTAAGGTCGTTCTGGTCCCCCAACTCTGTTTCTTTAGCAATCCCATAGCTTGAGTGGTGAGAATTTGAATTGCAAGTCCAAGTCCCGTGCCATTAGTCTAGAACTTGCCTTGAATGTTTGTCTAAGCGAAATCCTAAGTGTAGTTTGACTTGAGATGTGATTATAGGCTCTCCTTGATCCGAATGATGACTTGAACATTTCCATAGCCTACCAATGACAATTTCCCTAGTCAAACATTTTGAGCCTTAGACCTTTTTCTTTCAAAAAAAACCATGATACAAACCTTTACCCGTTCTGACCCTCTCTTGGCACCCCTTCTTTCCTTAGCACAAGGCAAAAGCGTAAGTTTGGGGGAGAGACGAGGAATGCAACAAAGTGAAAAAGAAGGTACAAAAAAGGAAGAAAAGGAAAGGCAATGAAACAGAAAGAAAAAAAATTCAAAAAGTCAAAAAGAATGAACAATTTAGAAGAAGTAAAGGGATTCAATGAAAGAAAAGAGATTAAAGGTGTGGAATGCTTAGAAAGGAGAAAAATGATTGAAATGAACAAGAAGAAGTGACACTATGTTTCTCTAACCCCTCAGAAAGAGCTTAATGACTCAAGAAGTCAAGAGAATGTGCACAAAAAGTGAAACAAATGAAGTGCTTAAGGGAAGATGGTACCTACCTAGACCAAATATTTCCTACCTTGAACCAAAAGCCTTCATCATGTATCCACAAAAGTCCTATATGATCTTGAGTTGAATGAAGCTTACATTAGTGGCGACTCACATAAGGGTCAAGCCTATGGTACTTTGAGCCGGACTTGAGTCTTTTCCTTGAGAGAGATGAGTGAAATCCCATTATCCTCGTTCTGAGTGTTACAATCTTAAAGTGAGGTTCGCTTAGGGAGAGTCGAGGAGTATGAGTATGGGTTCCACAATGACCAAAGTAGTAGTAAGGGTTTCGTTGATGAGTCGAGCCAACTCTTGATGCTCTTGTGTCGCACTGAAATCCATGGTGTTAAAAGGTCAAATGTTGTTAATGATTCATTTACATTGAGGGCAATTGTTAGTCCCAATTGATGCTAGAAGAGGTTACCTTAGGATAGCTGGATTTTCTTGGACTTACTCAAAAAGGGGCGGGGCTTATTACTTAAGTTTGGGGGAGTTGATAACTAGGGATTTAACCTTAATTTACACTCTTTCTTGCTTAAGTTTTGGATGAAATTTTATGCAAAATAGTCCCAAAGGCTTACTTGTTGTGCTTGTTGCAGGGTTTAGTAAAAAAGGGTGACAAATAGTCAAAAACCTGCTCAAAAAGGAGTGAAACATGCACAAGTACCAAGAACAAGCACAAGCAAAGTCCAATTGACCAGTGCGGACCGCAGTCCACTTTGTGCGGTCCGCCCTGAAGAGATTTAGAGAGTACTTTTTGAAAGCCAAACCACCGCGGACCGCAGTCCATTTTGCGCGGTCCGCGCTGAGGAGATTCAGAGAGCATTAATTTTGAAGGCTAAACCAACGCGGACCGCAGTCCATTTTGAGTAATCCACACGGAGGAGATTCAGAGAGCATTAATTTTGAATGCCAGAAGACCAACGCGGACCGCAGTCCATTTTGCGCAGTCCGCACTGAAGCCACCGCGGCCACGGTGCATTTTATGCGGACCGTGGTGGTCAAGTTCAGAGACTCAGTTTTTCAAGCCAAAGACCTCAGCGCGGCCACAGTCCATTTTGTGTGGTCTGCGGTGACCCCGCAGGGGTATTTTTGTCCAGAAAATTCGGCTTAGTATAAATAGTTTCTTTTCCCATTTTTAGGTCAGCTTTGGTACTCTGATATTATCAGGAGCTCGTGAAC
Organism: Nicotiana undulata; assembly: GCA_005239495.1. Taxonomy (NCBI): domain Eukaryota; kingdom Viridiplantae; phylum Streptophyta; class Magnoliopsida; order Solanales; family Solanaceae; genus Nicotiana; species Nicotiana undulata. The sequence goes on along the minus strand of ML273766.1, from coordinate 28,945 downwards.
GATATTGTTACGCTATTTTGAGTAATTTTAGAACTGTTTTAACATTGAATCTTTCAATTTTAGTTTGTAATTCAATAATATGGGTTATTCTTCATCTATTACTCTGATTTCTTCTCTTATCATGAGTAGCTAAACCCATTAGCTAGGGTTGTGTCTCAACTCTAGTGTGGGTGTTTGATGGGTCCTTTAAATTAAGGCTTAGATGTTTATGGGTAATTGGTATTTGGGCTGATTTATGGTTTTCATGTTAAATTAGTGGTTGCAAACACTAATTGGTGTTTATTTGACTTGGGTGTTTCTTGAGAAAGAGAACTTGAGTCTAGAAAATCAGTCCAAAAAGGAATTGGGATATATTCAAGAGATTGATAGTCCCAATTAACTGGTTAAACCTAGAGATAGTAAAACCCTACTTGAGCCTATATTGCTTGCATGATTTTGACACCCAATTGGTCTCGAGAGAGGCAATTAGGGAAAAGCCACTCAATCTACCGAGAGGTAAAGAGTGGGTAATTCCGTGCATTGGATATATCATAGTCCCCTTCATGACATCTTTGCCTTAGGTATTGGAATCCCGTTGAGTACTCACCTAGGAGAAAGTCATAGCCCTAGTCCTCTAGAGTCTCCTCCTCTAGAGTCTATTCCTCCCCTCTACGAGCCTACTAATGGCGATGATGAGGATGAGATGGTCTTGAGTGCTCGCTTTAAGCTTTGACATAAAGTCATTACTCCTGAATCATCTTCCAAGCGACCATCTACACGGTTGCAAAAGAAGGAGGCCTTTTGACTCTGCTCTTGAAAAGAGCAAGAAGAGCAGTAAAAAGAAGAAAAAGAGACTGATGAAGGAAGAGAAGGTGGTGGTGGATGAAGCCATTCCTGTGGTTGAGGTAGAAGAGGATGCAACAGAGGAACCAAGTTCCTTGATAACCAGAAAATCTCATTCTAAGAAGTATGTGACTAGAGTTGTGGACGAAGGGCAAAAGAAACAGCGTGTGTCGCCAGTAAAAAGCTCAAGCGAGATGAGGTTGGTAAATCCAGTGTCAAGGAGTTTGTGGATGTTGAAAGTTCCAAGGGAAAGTCAGTGAAAAAGTCAAGAAAAAGAAAAAGGGAAATAGAAACTGTTGGGGGACCAGTTTCTATGAAAACAATACCAAGTGACAGTGGGAAGTGGCAAGAGAATGTGCGAAATCAGAGGGTGTTGTGGGGTCGAATGATTGACCTAGAGATTTGTGAGATGGCTGGAATGAGCCAACTTATGTCCATGATTGAGTTTCAGAAGTGGGATCATCTCTTCAATGTAAGTGTGCCCAAAGTGTATGAGGATGCGGTGAAGGAACTCTATGCAACCCTATTCACCACTGTTGGGGATCATATTTGTGTTCTGGTGGAAGGAGTTGACATTGTTTTTGATGACGCTGCTCTGGGAACAGTTCCTAACCTTCCAGCTAAGGGAAGATCTTCGGTGAACACTGATGCTAATGCTTGTGAGGGAAACTTTCGGCGAGCCATTGTTAAGCCGGGTACAATTCAGCAGGGGGAACGGGTCCACAAGAAAGCTATGCTACCTCTTTACCAGCTTCTGTTCGAACTGGTAAATAAGGTACTTCTTCCCCGTGCTGAAAGGAGATCGATTGCCTCCAAGGCTGATTTGACATTGATGGAGGCCCTTGACTCATTCGCCCCTATCAACTTGCCTGCTATTATGATTGAACACATGAGGAAAATGGTGAAGGTCAAGGATGGTAATCATGGGCTCCCGTATGGTTTCCTACTTACTCGGGTATTTGAGTTCTACCGAGTGCCTATTCAAAATCCCCGAGTAGGGACCCGCAAGCATACCTTCTCCAAGACAACCTTAGAGGAATGTGAGTGTTTTGAGAAAGTTGGGGGAAGCACTTCGACTATCTCCCAATTGATCAATGCGTTGAATGCTGCAAATGAAGTGAAAAAGAAGTTGAAGGCTCAGATTGCCATCTTGGAGACTCAGTTGAGTCAAGCTTCTGGGGAACCTGGTATTGTTTTTCCCCCACTGAAGATGTTGCATGCTTGACCAAGGAGAACACTGAGCTCAGGCAGCAGGTTGAGAACCTACAGGAGAAACTTCTGGAAGAACAAATGTTTGCTAATGCCCGCATGGACTTGGTTCTCAAGACCCTGGCTGCCTCCTCCTCCAAGCCTTCATCTTCTAGTGCCCCCTAGGATTCCGTCCTATCCAGTTCTTGTCTGTTTTTGATGATGCTTGTGGCTGTTAGTACTTTTTTTTTTTTGTGTTTGGTAATTGGATCCCACCTAACTGCTCCCGCCTTTAAAAGTCCAAATTAAGTCTTTGCTATCCCAAGCAAAGACTTCTTTGTATTAAAATCGCTTTTGGTATGAATGAAATCAACTTTTCTTATGTTCTGCATACTACCTATTTGCCTTTTTCTTTTGTTTTCTATCATGTTGTGTGCACACAAGGGGCATGAGTTAGCTTTCTTAGACTTCTTTATGCTTTCTAACTGCTTGTGCCTTTTTATGATGCCAAAAGGGGGAAGATAACTAAGAATAATTGATGAAAGGGTTTAAGGGGGAAGCACACAGACAGGGGGAACAATATGGGGTCTTGGTCTCTTATCTGGTCTGGTTAGATTATATAATTGTTCATCAATTATAAAAGTTTATCGTCATCAAAAAGGGGAAAATTGATGGGTTAGTATTCTGTTTTGATGATCTAACAAACTTTTATGTAAAGAGACAGATAAAGGACCTGATGCGTAACCAACACAACCAGTTAACATAAAATCAAGAAATCTAGGCAGTGTAATTTTGAACAAATAGCTGAGGGACCTGATCCCGTGACATTCTCACTGATGGAAGTACAAGTCAACTCTATAGTTGGAAAGCTGTGACAGAAAAGTGACTGCCTGCAACTGTACACGCTACAATGCAGTAACAGTGCATCAATCACTTCCCATTGGTTGAAGAGTGTACCAACTAAGCATGGGTATCCATCTTGGGATGTCCTAGGGATATAATATCTTGTTTGGAAACAAACAAGATAATCACTTGAGAATTTACTAAACATTCTCTCAAGCATTGAAGTGTTATTCTTGCATTGAAGACTCAAGTGTGTCAAGAACAAGAAGACAACTCCACTAAGACGGACCAGTTTCACTACGTGTTGTTAGGTGTCCTTAGTTGAGCTGTAATCTTATATTTTGCTTTTCATTGTATCCTACTTGATTTCTTAGAAGCACAATTTTAGGAATCTCAAAACCATAAGCGCTTTGTGTTTGTGTTTGTGTTGTGACTAGTGTAGTCATAAGTCAAAAATCTTTGTAACTAGTGAGTGACAAAGTGGCTTGTAATAGGTATTACAAGTTAGTGTGTTAAAGTCTTTGTAAGAGTGTCATTACAAAGTGGCTTGTAATAGTTGTAATTACAAGTTAGTGAAGTTGAAATCTTACAAGTGTAGGTCGTGGTTTTTGTCCCCTTGAGTTGGGATTTTTCCGCGTAAAAATCCCGTGTCTCTTTTACTTACTGTCTCTGTTGATTACTCTGAGGGAACAGGTAAAGGACCATGTCTCTTTACTGTTTGGTGGACTCATAGAAGCTATCAATGTCCATTCCCCATTTCATGAACGACCATGGGGGCTAGACCGAATTGAGTAACTCTCCGGGTGGATGGATAATCGGTGCATGTTTTTGACAGTCGTCGTATCTTCGTACAAAGTCCTTTGCATCTTTCTCCATGTCGATCCAGTAATAGCCGGCCCTGATTATCTTTCGAACCAAAGATTCCGCCCCCGAATGGTTTCTGCAGGTGCCTTCGTGAACTTCTGTCAAGACATATTCAGTGTCTCCTGACCCCAAGCATATGTCGAGCGGGCCGTCGAGTGTTCTTCTAAATAGAATCCCTTCAAACAAGCGAAACTGGCCACCTTCGTTCGTAGAGCTCTCGATTCTTTAGGATCCGAGGGCAACTTCCCAGTCTTCAAATATTCTATGTATTTGTTTCTCCAATCCCAAGTTAAACTTGTTGAGTTTATTTCGGCACGACCTTCTTTTTTTCTTTCTTCATATTTTTCCATTTTCTGTGTTTTAGCTCTTTGTAATAACTCAACTTGTAGTAACTCTTTATAATAAGCTATAACTAGGTAATATAAAAAACGCAAAGAGCTAAATATATCCATGTACTATGAGAAAAGGTTTAAATATATCTGTTGTTATACTTTGGATCCAAATATATCCCTTCCATAATACAATTGGTTCAATATACCCTTCTTTCGTTAAGTTTGTCCAATATGGGCATCCAATCCTATGTGGCACTGACATTTGATGATGCGGATGCCGCATGGAATGCCACCTCAGTGCCCCTAATCCATATATAAAAGACTAAAATTCAAAATACAATATTTTTTATGGTAGCAGTAATGGTGGCAATAGTGGTGGAGGGGAAGAAAATTCTAGTGGTGGAAAAAAAAATAGAAGGGAGGAGTAAAATGGGTTAGGGGCGCTGAGGTGGAAAGCCATGTGGCATCCACCTCATCAAATGTCAGTCCCACATAGGATTGGATGTCTAATTTGGGTAAATTTAACAGAAAATAGGTATATTTGAATCAATAGTATAAAGGGGTATATTTGGACTCAAAGTGCAACGAAAGAGTAAATTTAAGCTCTATTTTAAAAGGCAGAATTGGACTCGCCCGAGGCTCGCCCTGGGACGGAGCTCTCGTAAAACGCCCCTGAGCTTATGTATGGGGCTTAGTTCCGTGAGACTTACGCCCCGGACACATCCAACGACCAGCGTATTGGGCTCGCCTAATAGAACTTTATGTAATTGTGTGTAACTAATCTTCTAAATTCTCAAATTTTCTTAATAAATCGTTGACTATCCAAAATTACTTTTTTATTAATCATTAATTATTATGTTGAGTGTATTTTATGTCATAATTAAAATAAATTATTGTAACTTATCCAATAAGACTGTTATGATAGTAAATTGTATTTCATTTAAAAGTATTTATTTATTTATTTTTGTTATGTCTTTATTATATAATAGTTCATACTTTTTTTATAATTATTTTTCTAAAGATTATATTTTTCATGTTTACGAGATATAATACTTATTAATTTAATAGTCCAATATTAGCTAGTAACTATTTACACATAATTAGTTATCACATTATAGTATGATGAATTATGTGTCACTTTATTAACTTGTTGAAACTTAAAAATAAATGATGCTAGAGAATCATACTCAAATTGTGAATTATGTTTTTATATAAATTATCTTTCAAATAGAAAGCATATTAAATAAAAGGATTATTTAAAAAAATATCAAATTATAATATCGAAATTCTTTCAAGATTCGTTACTCCTTAAAAGATACATATAAGAATTCACATTGAATACATTACTTTTGATGTTTGAGTTGTAACGACATTGCAACTAATTTGTATATTATGATATATGTCATACTTTTCATATGATTCATAGTTGAATTATAATTTATAAATATTTTATATAGATTAATTGTTATAATTTTGTGAGTTTAATATAATTTTTATAATTATTTTTTTATTTTATACTATCTTAAAATTCTTGAAATTAGTAAAATTTAAAGATTCGTGGGACTTACGCCCCATGTCTCAGGGCTTACGCCTCGCCTCGTCAGAAGTAAAACACCTCGCTTCACGCCCCTGCCTTTTAAAACAATGAATTTAAGAGCCCGTTTGGATATAAGACCCTTTTCGGCATAAAAGATAAGTAAATAATCTGTTAGAACAAATTAAAATACAATATTATTATACTTTCCGTGTAAGAGGGTGTTTGGCTAAGCTTATAAGTTGGTTAAACTGGCTTATAAGCACTTTTCGGCTTATCTACGCGTTTGGTAAAGTTAAAAGTGCTGCTTATAAGTCAAAATAAGCCAAAAGCCATAAGCTAGTCACCCTCAGCTTATGAATTTTTAGCTTATAAGCACTTTAAGTTTGACCAAGACTTTTACTATTTTATCCTTACAATATTCCTTTTTAGAACAAACTCCTACATCGATAATCACGACCTCAAGTATTTTTTCAACCTAAACCCTCCCCCGGCCTCTTCAAGTCTACAATTCTCATTGACTATTTAAGATAAACAAATTCTCTATATTGTGTATTAATCTTTGAACGGTATGTAATAAATGAGGACATATCAAATTTTTGGTGTATTGCTTTCTAAGTGTTGTGGTGATGAAGACAATGTTTGTTTCTCTTCAAATATTTTGTCCTATTTAGGTTTATTTTTTACAGAGAAACTTTTGTCAATTTATTAAGTTTTATAACTTATGATTATATGCTTATCATAAAATAAATTATATTTATCATAAAAATTATCTTATCTAAGCACATTTGTATTTAAAATAAAATCACAAATAGAATATTTTGTATTTGAATCGATCTGGAATCTAAAATTTTGAAGAAATTACGCCCTTATAAGCATAAATAGTTCTAAGGTTATTTAAGTCATTTTAATAAAAAAAGAGCTTCTCACCATTTTGAACATTTAAAAAGTGCTTTTCAACCATAATGGTTATCACTTGCTTCAAAGGAGTTCTAAAACTGTATATAAATTCAAAAAGAAGACCGGAGCATGAAACTTTTTGACTTTGGGCGATCGGTAATGGAGTGGGAGAGTGACGATAAAGAACTAAAGGCGGCCGGAGCTAAACCTCTGCCGGCCGGCCGGCGAGGACTCCGCATCCACGGTTGGGAGATCGAGTCTCGCAAGCTTTCCATTCTCAATTCTCTTCGTCTTCAACGGTTTTCTCCTTTTCCCCTCTCCCAACATACAATTCGATTAACCCTTATTTGTCTTTCACTGGACTTATAATGCTTCATTTTTGCTTGTTTCTTGTATTATTAACACTTATAAACATCTAATATCCTACTTCCTTAAGCTTATATGATTTCTGCAAGCATCGGAGATTCTGGTGCTTGTTCTGTTGCGTATAATTTTAGTTAGTGCAACTGCTTAAAATCAAGAGTCTACAGTTTGAACTGTAGCGCACCTCGACTAGTAGTCAAGTGTCTACAGTTTGAACTGTACGGTTACGTGAATTCTAAGCGAAAAACTTTGAAGTGAGCAAGATTTTTCCTTTCTGGGACTCACCTTTTCTTCGATATGTACTAGAGAGTTGCTTTTCATTCACAACAACCATCTGAATCATATTTGATATGGAATCTTATTGAACATTTGTTTTCTTCAATACCTTGCCAAGAGTTCCATGAACAGCAATGTATATCACCTTTAAATTAATGGTTGGAGATGCTTTTGAGATTCAAGTGACCTGTCTTATTGTAGTAATGCTACGCTAAGAATTGGCTGCAGATTTTTTATGCCTTTACATAGATCCATTGATACTCTGTTTCAAGCATCTGATATCTTTATTGGAAAAGTCTAGTTCCTCTCTTACTGCTAATGCTCATACATATCTATATACACAGATGGGAAAAAGAACTTCAAACATCTCACTTGCCGGAGATGGTATTTGGAGATAATTGTTTGGTGCTTAAACATGTGAATAGTGGCACAAAGTTTTTTTTCAATGCATTCGATGCTTTAGTTGGTTGGAAACATGAGGCATTGCCGCCTGTTGAAGTTCCAGCAGCTGCAAAATGGAAATTCAGGAGGTGGTCTACGTTGTTCTATTTTTTTAACCTAATGCTACATCAAGGATTCTGCATATGTTTCTCCAGCTTTTCTGTTGACTTTTCTGTCTATCATAAATGTTCAGAATGATAACGAAAAACCAGAGATAGCTATTTACCTGTACTTTGGTTTTGGTGGTTAACTTGCTTAGGGACTTCGTGCACTTCGATTGTTGAAAGTTTATTTCTTGTCTCACTCAAGCTGAAAAGTGTCTATCAATAAGGAGGGCATTGAAGTTGTTCCAAGAGTTTTCAGTTTTTTTTTTTTTTTTTTTTTTTAAAATTTTCTTTTAGTGATTTGTTGGTGAAAGGGGTTTGGGGGAAGGGCTTCAGAACTTTTTTAAAACTTTGAACTAGGACTGTGGGAGTGAAGAACCCTCAGGCATGCAAGTTATGTATCCTTGAACAATGGAGCATCATGCATTAGGTTGGCAGTAATATAATGGTTTTGTATGTTCTGTCCTGTAGTTCCTTCATATCTGGTATGTATTAATTATTTATCTCTTCAAATCCTACAATTTCAAGCTTGTGTATTCAATTATAGATAACATATATTATCTATATTCCATTGTCGAGGACAGTGGCGAAGCCAGGAATTTTTCTTAGGGTGTTCAAACTTAAAAGAAGTAAAAAAACCCATGACAAAGGGTGTTCAATATATGTTATATACCTCTAAAGCCTAATATTTTACCTATATACCGAGTGTTATTTTCCGACCAAGGGTGGTCAATTGACCACCCTTACCTTAATGTAGCTTCGCCCATGGTCGAGGAGGTAAGAGTTGTGACTTTGTTTGGCTCGCCTGGTTGATGTTGACTGCAGAAATTAACACTTGCAGATAAGAACACTCTATTTACATTGTGCGGTTAAGTTTTTTTCTCAATTCAAATGCGAGAGTGCTTCATGATCTGAGACAGTGAACTCTTGATGAACATGCACCAATCTGACCAACAGTGAACAATTTAAACGAATGGATAATTCGTAAAGCTACTTGAGAAAACTTCTGCTCCTAAAGAAAAGCACCAATCTTCCATTTTATCCAACAGTGCCTCCTGTGTCCTTGTGGACAGCATCCAATTGAAAGGCAGATATTGCTTCTTGAAAGTATGGTTGGCGCTAACTCTAGAACTTAATGATAGCTATTTTATATTAGTAAAAGCACATGTAATGGCTTCTATCTGGATGTTGAACGTTTCCGGTAGCTGATGATTGGACTCATTTTTGAATTGTGAATGGATCTCCCTGACAAAGATGCTAACTTACAGAACCTTCAAAACTCCACGATCTTGAGAAGATTGGGTCCTACTAGGATCAACTTTTAGGCCTTTTGCTGAATCAGTGAACTGCACAACATGAGACTATCACACCAAATGAGCACTTCCTAAGCTCAAAATGGAGCTTCTCTTGAAGAAGATAAAACCAGCATAACTTTTGGAAATGAACATACTTCTCTCTCTTTAGCTATACAACCAAATGAAACTATAAAAGAATCTCTCCAGGCATATATATATACACACACACACATGCTCCCTCCATTTTAATTATATGGCATAGTTTGACTGGCATGGAGTTTAAGAAAGGAAGGAAGACTTTTGAAACTTGTGGTCTGAAACATAATGTAATATTTGTGCGGCTATAAGACTTTTGAAATTTATGGTCTTAAACATGCGAGAGAGAGAGGGAGAGGGATTGAGGGGGGGAGAGAGAGAGAGAGAGTGTCAAGTGTCTTAATTGCTGTTTTTCATTTCCTGTCTAGAACTTCATAATAATCACTGAACTGGCAAACATCTCTAGCTTCTCTTAGACCATTGAGATCGGGAACTGAAATATCATGGACACTTGGTGCTCTGTTTAACTATTTGCTGATGTAGAAACCTTTCTTGACCAGGGAAAAATATATTTCATTCATTTTCTAAGGTGTAGGTGAGTGCTCTGATAATGTTAACTTGCTTACTATTTTCTTTCTTTTTCTTACTCCTTTTTGCCTTTTTCTTTTGTTTTTATTGTTTTGGTTTCTGCAGTAAACCTTTGCAAGAGGTGGTGCTCGACTACGACTATACTTTCACAACACCTTATTGTGGAAGTGAAACTGTTGAAAGAAATGTTGAGGTTTCTACCTTTTCCTTTGGAATAAAACTTCTTAAAGATTGAGAAGGTTTTGTCTTTCAAAGTTATCTTTTTGTAGAATATGTTAAGCCAATTGGTAATTAGTTTTGATGTGTTTAGCTTAGTAGGCTATATTATCTGTTTATTGTGTTCTTTCACCTCTGGTTTTTGACTCCGATATTGCATTTCAGGTTTACAACTTAGCAATGATCTGTGATGAGTTGAACCTTATATGATTCAACATACACTACTATGCTATAGATAACTGTTATTCAGATACACATTTAATTCTGACTCCCTACCTTGTGAAGGTAGGGTAAGGTCTACCCTCCCCTGACCCCACTAGTGGACATATACCGGATATATTTTTGTTGTTGGTGACACCATCTTGGTGTGTTATTGCTTACTATATCTTTGATTTATCACCAATAAAAACCTTTTCGTCATTTTCCTTCCTCAATCATGTCCTTTAATTACAGCTCCTTTGCTTTCAATAGTTGTTTACTTGTTCTTGCTACTATTGTGTGATCAGTGTGAAAGTGCAATACCTGATGAAGGCAGCAGCTGCATTCCATGGGAAGACTGTAAGGAGAAAATTGATTTGGTTGCATTAGCATCTAAAGAACCTATTCTCTTTTATGATGAGGTTGGTGACTCCGATTTTGGTGATTTCTGGGTCATGTAACTGAGCAGTCTCATTCATGTCAACTTGATACTTTTTCACCTTTCTAGCACCAAGGTTAATTTACTTCAATTTGAACAGATAGTCTTATACGAGGATGAATTGGCTGATAATGGGATCTCATTTTTGACTGTTAAAGTGGTAATGTTCTCGTTGTGCTTTTTATTAAACTGTGTTGTTATTTCAAACTCCCACAACATTAGTTGGTTTTAATAGATTTGGGCTGACTTTTTTAAGTTTCTAGAGAGTCATGCCTAGTGGTTGGTTCCTATTGCTGCGTTTCTGGGTGAGTGACTGCTGAACATTCTACATAAACAATGCTATTGTTTACTGACGAAACCATTGCATCAGAAATACTGTCTTGTAACTTATATCTCTTGTTGATGGGTGGACATGTTCCAACAGCTTAGAGTTGATGGAGTGCTTATGAGACTAAGAGACACTCGTTTGCATTGTCTATTTGGGGAGCTTAACAAATCCGCTGTTCTTCGTGAAAGCTGCTGGAGAGAAACCACATTTCAGGCCTTGTCTTCGGTGAGTTTACACCCCCACCCCCCTTTCCGCCCTCCATGCACAAATCTATGAGGGTGCCCCAAAGTTTTATCCTTTTCACGCTTGTTGACACTGCAACCTGTATGTTATTCTGGATTTCGCTAGCTCACTGACATTTTCCTTAGAAATTCTGACCATCATAGGTTGTTTACTCATGTAGGGAATTACTAGTAAGGACAGTTTATCTTTAAATTTCAGTGAATGTTGGTTCATCCAACTATTAATACAGGCTGATTGGTATGTCGCATAATTTCTCAACAGTTTCTGATGCAGCAATAGTTGGATATTGTGGTGGGTAGATAAGTTGGCAGGGAGCAGAGACCCGAGAGTGTAGGTTGCTAGGATGGTTCGAACACAGAACTCATTAGGCCCATGGAATAAGTTTGCTTCGGTGGCGAGAAGAAGAAACCAGATCCAAATGCAGTTAAAAGGGACGTTGCGAATTTAGAAAGAGACAAGCAAGTAGGAAGAAAAGGGTGCATGGTGTAGGTGGAGATCTGGCTATAACTCAGAAGGGTTCCAAATCTTATGCATATCACATCTGAAATTCATAACGATCTTCAATACCTAACTAGTGCAACTACTTGTGTGTGCGCGCTTAATGCTTATTGCAACTAATAAATTGGAGACCCAGAACTTTTGCTGCCTATCAAAGTCAGGAACTAAGTATTGGCTAGACAATTTAAGACACCCCTGGTATTTACTGAGAATTTATTATACTAATAGTAACAGACCTAACAGCAATAAGAATGACCCTACCACGCATAACACCTTAATAACCAAAAAGGTTCAAGGACAAAATTTGTGCTTCCTTTTACCAGGGGCGGCTCAACGGTTTTTTTGGCCTAAAGCCAAAACATATTCAAAGGCCCTTAAATTTCTTTTGTAGAATTCATATAATAATGAGATACAAAGCAAACTCTTAGGACTTTGGCTTAATGGTAAGTGTACAACACGTGGTGTGTGAATTAGGTGCACGTCACGGTTTGGAACTATGTCATAAATAAAAATATGTCATTAATTAAGTGGAAGAAGGTAGAGAGGCACGTCGATAATCTGTCGACTTTCGAACCTTGCACCCTATTGAATTTGGGGATTCTCTTAAAAGGATGAACAAAAAAAAAAAATCCTTTCTAATGGATGGATCAATAAAATATGGTGAAAAAAAATAGCCAATACATGAGTTTCCTTTTAGGAGAAAAAAAATATATTTGATAACGAAGGTAAATACATCATTTAAGTAGATGAGAGAGAAATTTATCGTTTATTTATCACTCAACTGTATAAATTTAATTAAAACTTTTAAAATATTTTATTAATAATAATTACATAAAATATGTGACACATAGTAGTACTTAAAATTGAGGCCCTTAATATTTTGGGGGCCTAAGGCAATGGCTTCATTTGCCTTACCCTTAGGCCGCCCCTACCTTTTACCAATACTTCGAAAAAACATACATGACAACTGGAATGAAAACTCTCAAAATTAATTGCAGCATATTTATGTGGCATATCACACTATTTCTTTTATAACATAAATAGTTACATCTAAAAGCACCTTTTAGGGACATTATGAACTTTCCCTTTTTAAGTACATTCCATGTCAGTTTTATTGTCGATGAGAAATTAGAGAGAGGGAGAGAACTTTAGTTGGTCCATTTAAGTTAACCAGATCTCCGTTCTTGTATGCCTATTGTTAGAAAATTCATTATTTTTACAGAATGCGCGGTGTCCAATCTTAGCACTACGCCTTAGATTATATGTTGGGATAGTTGTGATGTTAGATTGTGTTATAGTAATTATTTGTAAGCATTCTCTTACTAGTCTTCTTAATATCTGCAGAAGGGATACCCTTCTGATTCTGCTGCATATAGTGATCCAAGCATCATCGCTGAAAGGCTTCCCATTGTAATGCAGAAGACTCAAAAGCTCAATATTACGGTGCCCTGTAAGCAGTAGTATGATCCTAGATTGTTATATAAGATCTTTTATTTCATCCCCCCCCCC
>ML273766.1:297-15763 GCA_005239495.1 Nicotiana undulata | reverse complement strand
TTTTACTTTCTTTTCATTTCCCCCCCCCCCCCCCCCCCCTTTTATGGAACATCAATTACATTCTTTTATTTATCGTCAAGCAAGTTAGTGTAAGTACCTCAGATGGCTTTAACTTTTCCTTTCATCTGAATTTTGATCTTTCACATTTTAAATGTGTTATCCGGATTTGAGGAGCAATCTTCACTCATTCAAAGAGCGCAAGTATGTGGTTGGAGGAGCAGAGAAATGTGAGCGTGTAATGGCAGAGAAGTGAGAATAAGTCGAGACTTTCGAAGAATACTTCATTTTGACCCCGAAATCTCGTTTGCACTGAGCACCTTCTCACTTGAACCTCTAATAGAAGGCTTTAACTTTGAAAACTCTCAATATGAAGCTGCAATGACTCTATCATTAAACTGTGTCCTGAATGGCTGACAAACGATCTTGTGCACCTCATGTGGGGCTTTTACATGGGTAAGATATTACAGGCAGAGCCGGATCCAGAATGTAAATTCTATGGGTTCAACCTTTAAGGTTCTTAGTGTTGAGCTCATTATATCCTTAAAGTTATGGGTTCATATCTATAATTTGTTGCAATTTTAATTAACTTTTGCATATAAATTTGTGCTCCGCGTCGAAAGTTATGGGTTCAATTGAACCCGTTGATATAGGGCTACATCCGCCCCTGATTACAGGTGATAGTGGAGAGATCGTTTGATATTCATGTTTCGCCTGATAAAGGGTACTCCTGTGCTGAGAATTGGTCAAAAATGGAACCCCACATATTCTTTTCGTCACACTTCTTCACTTAGCATAACATTTGGCAACCAAATGGATGTTGTTGGTGAAGTTGCTGTTAAAGGAGCAAGCTGGTAAACCAACAAAATAGCACCCATCAGGAATTTACCCAATATTACCTTATTAGAACTTTTACTAGTGATAGATTTCAACATTTGGACGTGGGTTCCAGCTATATGAATACAAAATCCTTTAGGGGTTGAGACGAGTTGATGAGTTATACTATAAGATTCTTGAATTGTACTATTATTACGATGCAGTAAATTTGACTCAATAATTTGCATTCTAGTTGGAATTGATAATATTTGACTTTCAATAGCTAACTGGTCGTCACAACGATCTAGATGTAAGATTTAGACCGGAAGGGATCACTGATAACACCACAAATTGCCCCTTTTCTGTCTGTGCTACTGCTATCTCCAAGGCTGTAATAGGGTACCAAATACCAATGCTTTGTTTTGAGAGCTTAAAGTTTAGTGCTTGCTCACAAGACCTAAACTGAAAGTGCGAGTAGTCAACAAGGGAAAGGATGTTCGATAGAAAATACTTTGAGGTGCTCAAAACTGGAAAAAGGAGAAGCTGTTTCATTTGTTGGAGCTATGAGATAGTATCTATCAAACTTCGATTATGTCACTCAGGCTTAGGTTGACTTAATATTTGGTGCTTTAGTGAGATGTAAATGTAAAGTTCTCTCTCTTTTATATTAGACAATGTGAAATTTAGATAGATGATGACTATCAGGTCTTGAAGACATGTCCGGAGAATGTGTGGCCGTAAGATTTAGAGAAGAGTATTTACTCACATGTTCTTTTTGCTAAACTCTCCAAGCACAACATTCATGATGTGATGCTGGCTATGGGGGCCTAGAGAAGTAGTGGGACACGAGTAGTATGTGGACCATGACAATGAACTGTATTAGGAAAGTTGCTAGAGAGGTGCTAGGGGTCACGAAAGGTTACTTAGGTGAACACAAAGAGGACGGGTGGTGGAAGGGAGAGGTCCAAGGAAAAGTGGAGGGCCAAGAAGGCGGCGTATTTGAAGCTTGTGGAGACTAGAGAGCATAGACGTGGATGAGAAGATGACGAATATGGAGCGGTATAAGAAGACTAAGAAGGAGATGAATTTAGCGGTTATGACGGTCAAGACTACATCTTTTGGACGTTTTTATGCAGAACTTGGGGTTGAAGGCGGGTACAGAAGATGTACAATATAGCCAAACTAAGAGAGATGAAGACACTTGATCTGGACCAAGTGAAGTACATCAAAGACGAGGAAGGCAAGGTATTGGTGGAGGAGGCA
Organism: Nicotiana undulata; assembly: GCA_005239495.1. Taxonomy (NCBI): domain Eukaryota; kingdom Viridiplantae; phylum Streptophyta; class Magnoliopsida; order Solanales; family Solanaceae; genus Nicotiana; species Nicotiana undulata. Next base: position 13,687 of record ML273766.1, on the reverse strand, counting down.
CATATTAGACGAAAATGGCAGACTTGCTTCCACAAACTCTTGAATGAAGAGGGGGACAAAAACATTGTGTGGGTGTTTTGGAGCACTCTGAGAGTTGTCTAGATTTGGTATTGTAGGCGCATGAAGGTTGAGGAAGTTGAGGGCGCTATGTGTGAGATGAACATGGGAAGAGCGATCGGCCCAGATGATATCCCGGTGAAGTTTTAGAAGAACACGGGCATAGTAGGCTTGGAGTGGCTTACCAGGTTGTTTACTGTTATTTTTAGAACAAAGAAAATGCTTCAAAGAGCCGAAAACTTGGGGTGGATTAGAGGATTGAAATGCAGAAGGAATCAGACTGACGAGCTAACCATCTCACACATGCTATATGCCGATGTTACGTTGGTTCTATGTGAAGCTGGGAAAGATCACTTTCTATACTTGAGAGGAGTATTATTAGCTTTTGAAGCTGTATCTGGATTGAAAGTGAACTTGGCTAAGAGTAGTGTGTTTAACATTAATGCAGATTATTGCATTGGTGATATAACAAATATTATGGGGTGTAAGGTGGAGCAACTTCCTACTACTTATCTTGGCCTACCACTAGGGGCTAAAAAGAATGATCAAAAGTTGTGGCAAGGAGTCCTAGATAAGTGTAGCAGTAAGCTGGTTCCATGGAAGAAACAATACTTGTCTTTTGGGGGGAGACTTACATTGGTTAATAGTGTGCATGAGGGCATGCCAACCTATCTGATGTCTCTTTTCAAGATGCCAGTAACAGTTGAAAAGAAGTTGAATGCAATGAGAAGTAAATTCCTATGAGAAGGTAACTCTAACAGCAGGAAGTTCTATTTGATTAAGTGGCAGGAGGTGATGAAAGGAAAAAGAGGAGGGGGTATGGGTGTTAGAAATTTGAGACTACATAATAAAAGCCTTTTGTTTAAATGGCTATGAAGGTATAATGTTGGAAGCAAAAGTTTATGGAAGCAACTGGTGGAAGCTAAATATGGGAGGAAAGATTATTAGGCTCCATGTGCAATAAAGTCCTCTTCTCTAGGGGGAGTTTGGAGTACCATTAGTAATCTATGGAATGAGTACAACAAGCTTATGAAATTTTGATTGGGGAGTGGCAATACTATTTTATTCTTGTCTGATGTATGGTTGGGAAATGAAAGCTTAAAATCAAGATTTCCAGTTATATATAGTTGCTCCACAAATAAAAAAGGGAAGGTGGCAGATTTCTACTCAATCTATGGGTGGCAGCTTATGTTCAGGAGGAACCTCAAAGACTGGGAAATAGATGAATATGCACAGATGATGCAGTTGCCGGACAATGTTATATTGGAGGTTAGTAGGAGTGATTCAATAGTACGGGGAGCAAACAGAGATGAAAAATTCACAGTTAGCAGATGCTACACTTTGTTACAAAAACAACAGGGGATAAAGTAGCTTGCTTTGGATGGGTGGCAGCAAAAGAAATTTGTTTGACTCAGGAGAACTTGCAAAAAAGAGGAATGGTTCTTATTAACAGATGCTATATGTGTGAAGAAGATCTTGAAACTGTCAATCATCTATTTATTCATTGTACAACGGCAAGGCAATGTTGGGATTTCTTTCTAAATTTACATGGTGTCAGATGGGCAATGCCTTCAAATGTTAAGAGCTTGCTGGAAACTTGGTAACTTCAGAAGATGGCAAAGGATAAGTTGACTGTATGGAGGACAATTCCTTTATGTGTGATATGGACTATATGGCTAGAAAAGAATAGGGCGTGTTTTGAAGGGAGAAGGCAGAACATCTCCAGATTAAAAATAGTTGTCTACTAAATTTGTATTTTTGGTGTAAAAGAAGTATTTCGGAAAATCTGGAACAATGTTTAAAATTTGTAGAGAATTTAGGTGATATGGATTTAGGGGATTTGGAATTAGTTGATATGTAGTTCTTTTTGTAATCCTGCTGGATTGTACGCTTCTGTACCAACTTGGTACTTCTATTAATAAAATTTTACCTTATAAAAAAAAAGTAAAAAGAATAAAAAGAAGATGTCCAAAGAATAGAGGTAGATTACGATGGTTCCGTTATACAAGAACAAGGGTGACATCCAAAATTGCAACAACCATAAGGGTATCAAGCTGCTAAGTCACACTATGAAAGTGTGGGATAAGGTGGCGGAAGTGAGGGTGAGGAGAAGTGTGTCTAATTCCGAGAATCATTTTGGATCCATGCTGGGATGTTTGACTACGGAAGCCATTCACCTCATCAGAATTGGTGGACCAATATATGGGTAGGAAGAGGGACTTACATATAATGTTCATTGACCTAGAGAAAGCTTATGACAATATCTCAAGGGAGGTCCTTTGGAGATGTTTGGAGGCTAGCGGTGTTTCTGTTGCATACATTAGGGTGATTAAGGACATGTGTGATGGAACTAAGACCTGGGTGAGGGCTGTGAGAGGAGACTCAGAACACTTCCAGTTGTGATGGGGTTGCACCAAGGATAAGCTCTTAGCCCATATTTATTCGCCTTGACGATGGATGCACTATCACGTCATATTCAAGGGAGGTGCCATGGTGCATGTTATTTGTAGATAACATAGTACTGATTGACGAGATACGAGGCAGTGTTAACGCGAGGCTAAAGGTTTGGAGACAGACCCTGGAGTCAAAAGGTTTTAAGTTGAGCAGAACCAAAACAAAATACTTGTGATGCAAGTTCAGTGACATGAGTCATGAAGCGAACGTGGAAGCTTGAAGTGAAGCTTGATATTCAAGTCCTACCTAAGAAAGGAAGTTTCAAATACCTTGGCTCAATAATCCAAGGTAATGGGGAGATTGACGAGGATATCACACATCGTATTGGAGTAAGGTGGATGAAACGGAGGATGTCTGGTGTTTTGTGTGATAAGAATGTGCCCCCTAGACTTAAAGATAAGTTTTACAGAGTGGTAGTTAGACCGATTATGTTGTATGGGGTAAAGTATTGGCCAGTTAAGGACTCTTATGTCCGGAAGATGAAAGTAACAGAAATGAGAATGCTGAGATGGATGTGCGGCACACCAGGAGAGATAAGATTAGAAATAAGGTTATTCGGGACAAGGTTAGAGTGGCCCCCGTGAAGGCAAGATGCGAGAAGTGAGGTTAAGATGATACATGCATGTGAAGAGGAAAGGCGCAAATGATGTTGTGAGGAGGTGTGAGAGGTTGGCCTTGGTGTGCCTGAGGAGAGGTAAATGTAGGCCTAAGAGGTATTGTGGTGAGGTGATTAGAGAGTACATGGAGCAACTTCAGTATACTGAGGACATGACCTTGATAGGAGAGTGTGAAGGTCGAGGATTAAGGTAGAGGGTTAGTGGTGTTTGAGTGTATTTTTTTGCCATATCAGTTGCACTAGTATTTAGTCTTGTATTTTCCTAAGTTGCTCGGACACAGGTTCGGGTATCCGACACGGGTGCGGATCTAGAGGTCCGAGATATAAATTCTTAGATTCGGGGATACAGATCCTAGTACGGATACGGGTGCGGGGATCCGGCTAAAAATAATTCAAAAAACTAAAAATATAAAAATATCTCTAAATTATGAGAAATTTTGTGGAATACTTACAATGCGGATTTCGTTTTTATTCTCACGTTGTAGATAAGTAAAATGTTGATTTCCTAGACAAAGTATGCTATTTTCTTCAAATTTACCCTATTTTGGGAATCAAATTGTATCTCGTCTTGAATTTTTCCCTCTGTCATGGTCAAAGTACCCAAAATTGTTTGACTAGATCATACCGACACCCATACTAGTGTTGTGTCGACACGGGTGCGGCATTTAAATTGCCGTGTCGGAGCAACTTAGCTATTTCCTTGTTTGTAGAGTTATACTACTACCTGTTATTTCTTTCGGTTCAGTTATCTTATCATATCGCTGTTGTTACTGTGTTTCTTTTCATTTTTGATTGAGCCTCGGGTTTTCGAAAACAACCTCTCTACCTCCATGAAGTAGGGGTAAGGTCTGCGTACATACTATCCTAGTAAGATCTGCGTACATACTATCCTCTCCAAACCCACTCTGGGATTTCACTGGATTTGTTATGATGTGATGCTGAAAATTTTAAGCCTTATTTTGGTTGATTTGGCATGAAACTAAAGATGAATCACCCATACTTCATTTTTTTCATGTGTGGTTATTGAATTACAAAACTTTCTGAGTGGTGCAACTAGACTCTCTGTTTGTAATTTGCTGACATCATAAAGTGAGTATTTTAGAGAAGGCTTGCTAACATTTGCTGATTAGTAGGGGCTTAGATTTCTGTTCATCTGGAATGTGAAGGTGAAGAATGGGTCAAACAGACGTGTTGAAGTACTAGAGTTGAAAGCCAATTCAATCTGTTTACAGTGTACAATGTAACATCTTAATCGTGAACGTTGTTGACCACCACAAAAGAACAAGAAATGATGGAAGCAAAGGAAAAAAGTAAAAACACTCATGTCCTTCTCCTCCTACATCTTTGTAACTCAGAATTGGAATTTCTGTGAAGGTTCCCTCCACAGCTTCCATCTTCCAGTAGTGCTGCAAAACAAGTGTGTGTCGTTCCCTGCACTCTCTTTTACTTCCTTGCATATATATCATATCTTCAAAGCTTCATCAGTAAAGAAACGTCAAAGTTGTTGCTTTTCTTATAACTTCTATTCTATCAGTAAAGAAACGTCAAAGTTGTTGCTTTTCTTATAACTTCTAGATAAACGTTGTCTAACTTCTTGTAGTATAAATATGGTGCTATCTAGATTAAAGATCATAAATCAAAGAGAAGATTATAAATATAAACACAAACTAGAGAACCTTCTGCTATATATTTGATGGAGATTGTGGTGTTAAGTTGTTTCAGGTGCTGTAGGAACAAAAACACTTGAGTTCATATCACACTTTCGGTTTCATATCTGGACATGAGAAAAGCTTGAAATTCTTGATGTTGATCCTGTGACACTAGGTCCAGAAAATAAATCCTGATATCAGGGAGCTGTACTACTATAGGATTCTTTTGGTCTAAATTGTTGTCCACAGCTGTAACAGGTGGGCAAATAAAGAGTTCCATATGGGACGGATAAAACAACAATATCAACTATGCTTCAATCCTTAACTAGTTAGGGTGGCAGCTATGAATGAGGAGAATAATTACAGCTTTAGATTCAGATCAAGCTTATTGGGATTTGAGGCATGGTCTTTTGATTGTTGCTGATTTAGTTGAAAACTTCCTGGCCACTTCAGATCAAATAATCCGTCCATTTGATTGGTATGCAATGTCCTTTGAAATCCTGCCCCAGCCTCGCTAAACGTTGCCACAGTTGCACTTGCATCTCTGCCGGATTTATGCACAAGTGAGTGAGGAATCATACCAAGTGATCTGAACATGGGGTTATTGATTGGCCAAGCCGTCATTGTCATCATCCTCTGGGACTGATACTGTCTTACCGCGCCTCTTTCTCTCTTGTGAGCATTCTGGTGGCCTCCCAACGCCTGTGACCTGTAGAATTTCCGCTTGCAGAAGTTACATGAAAATACCTTGGCAGAAGTAGGTATATGTGGCTCAGATTCTTTAGATGTTGAAGGCAAGTTCCTTCCTAAGCTCAAGTTCAACCATTCTCCTTGATCAAGCACTGAAGTTCCCTGATTGCCATCTACAGCACTAATCATTCTGATCGCTATTGTAATTGAGCAGAAGTTGCCTTTTCTTCTCCCATAATTTTCACTGAAGAGCCAGCTTGAAATTTTGTGGATGTACAAAGCTGCTTTATGTGGATACTACTCGAAAGGGCTCTTAAAGGACCTCCAGACAGAGAGGCAAGGGATAAAAATGAGATCACAGGAGGTGAAGATGAGATCAGAAAACTGTGATTTATCACATCTATTTTCACTGTCCCCTCCAGCTGATGCTTGGTATTTAAGGGGACAATGCTTAGAACATGTTTCACTGGAGTCATTGTCAAGCCTAGATTCCCCACTGATTTCTCTCTTGTTTTTTCAACTAGTTCTACCTCTAATGAGGTAACCCCACCTTGATGAGTATTATTGAACTCCTTTGATCTATCAAACTTTAACTATCTTCAACTAAAGTTACTAAAATAAACCAGATGGATATTTCTTATAAAAAAGAAATAAACAAGGTAGACAATCCAACTATGATTCCATTTATCATAATCCTACAGTTTGGTTTGGCCTCCGCGGCTGCTGCATCTAATACTCCGCTGTAGCATATAGCTATGTATATTTGTTTATGCTTGTTTTCCGTAGCAGCATATGATTAAGATTTAGAAATCATACAGACAAGCGAGTTCTGGGCTTTTAGCGGACCTGATTACCTGATGGCCGAAGCTTTTAGTTTAGTTTCGTTATACTATCAAAAACCAGGTGGTATCTAGGGGCAGAATTTTTACCCTATATCCAACTCCAAGTATCATGCCAGGATGCTGAATTTGTTTTCATCATTTCCCCTGTTTATTCCTCCTTGTGTTGTTGGGTTTAAAACTTTCATATCAAGTAGGTGACAAGTATTATAAAGAGGGAACCCAGCTACAAAAACTTCTTTCCCGTATGAGAGAACGAGTGAATGAGAAGCTTTTGAACAGAATGTAGATGTTGGCGTGAGTGGTGGCAGTGTTGTACTACATTGAATGTGATTGATACAAAGTTGTGGATTGGTAGGGTCCAAAAATTTGGCAATGATGGTAATAAAAATAGGAAAAAGATGAGAGAATCTTTGCCAATATTGTTTAGTATTTTCTTCTGAAGGTGGAGTATCTATGGGGGTGTCCTCATGTTGGGGCTCCTTTCCTGGCAGGTTGGGGACATTATATATGAACAGCAGAAAGCCTAGTTGGCCATGAGATAAAGTGAACCTAAGCCATGGCGGCACAGAAACCTGCTACTTATGTTGGTCTTGGGGAACATATACCTAGTGAAAATAGTCGAGCTGGCATGGACACCTCTGGTATATAGTTATCTATCTATTCTAGCACCGTTATTAAGCTGCAAGAATTTGATTTAAAGAAAATATAAACCGAGTATAAAAGTTTCATGCCATCAACAACAGGGCAAAGCTTCTGCCGCTGAAGCTTAAACGACCATGTCTTGATTCAATTTATTTCCCTAACGGTGCTATAATCATCTTTTTCCTCTAAATAACTTGTAATCATTTCTATTATTGTCCTGCTTCAAGGTTATCACTGTCTCTAGGTTTTCGAATGAAGAGTTCTAGACTTTTTAGCTGATTAGTCAGTAGTGCTTATTTCTATCCCAGGTTAAAGGGCAGCCTGCACCGTGAAGTATTCTGCATTCACGCAGGGTACGGAGAAGGACCGTGCCCAATGAGATATGATGTAAGTTATCTATCCTGATGCAAGTATCAATGACTGATTTTACGGCTCTAACTTGTGACCTATAGGTTCACTACCAAAAAGGAACATGAGACATTCCAAGTGCCTCTAGAAAAAATGGTAGAAACGTTCTTATATGGTACAAATCATAATATCAGGCCTTCTTTATTTTATTTTCTGTGGGTGTTCCGCGGGGTGCATATGGGGGAGGGGGGCAAGGGTGGAGGTAGAAAACCCAGATATGGATTCAGCCTTGAACCCAGTAACTTTTATTCAAAACAATATGTATTAAAAAATTTATTAAATATATATACATTAAATTTAAAATCCAATTTTAACACTTGAAATCATCATTTTAAAATTAAAAATTCGTAAAGTTGAAATCCTTCGGCCTTTAGTGGGGGAGAGGTAATCTAGTCTTTCGTCTGAGCTAAGGGTCATTGGCCTGAGTTGAGTTCCTCTTGTAACTTTTTTGCATACATCATTGGCTAAAAAGGGGACCATATTTAGCTTGGTTTCTATTTCAATATCCGCACACCGATTTGGTGCTTTCCAAGCATGTAATGTGGTCCAAACTCCAAAGTACCACTTAGAGTTTATTCCTTGGCTTAGATACTAAAAAGAATGCAATGGGATTTGCCGACTTAAGGTGACATTATCATCCAGAGATAAGAATGATAATATATGCCACTTGTCAATCAGATCCCTATCCTATTTCTTTTTGAATTAGATTTTGGAGTAGTTCTCCTTTAAAGACTTTGGTCTGTGGATATGCTGGAAGGAAGAATCTCCAAAGAGAAAACTATTCCCTTGTTACTTTTTGATCCGCAATTATCGTAATGGAACATATTTGCAGCTATCTGATTATCTGCTCCGCTTTCTTAATTTTTTTTTTTTGGATATAAGTTTATTGAAAAAAATCTTACTTTGCTGTAGGTGTTCATACTAACCCACTGATGCATGACACGTGTTGTTATGTGCACGTTTATCACTGGAAAAACTCAATAGAATAAATGCATATGCCTGCATCTACAGTTATACATATAGTCTAGTCAAGATAACATGGTTCAAAGCTGGAATGTTTCTTACTTTCTTGTTTCAAAATAAAAACTCATCAAGATAGCTGAATTTTACTTTTCAATAAAAATAAAAGTAAAGAGCGAGATAAGATATCAAACCTAACCTACCAAAGTCTATAGATGAAACATATCAACCTCTTAAGTAACTTATTCAAGGACCAAGACAAACATTGAGTTTACTGACTACCAATTAGCCGATGGTTTTAGTGAAATAAGTCAAATTAAAAGTTCTAAAGAATTAAATAATGATGATCTGCTTTTCAATTTTTATTTTTTTATCGTACCTAAAAAAACATCCAGCGAATTTGATCCATCATAGTTCACCAATCTTTTTTCTTTCATGAGTTGCATATTCATGCCGAATATTCTGACAAAATTATCCAACACGATATTTAAGTTATGTTAGTGAACTGCATCTTGCAAAATGCTAGTAAGATATATAGTCTGCATTTTGATGGTGAAGTTTGCGCGTGCGATGCAGCAAACTTAAATTTAAGCCACATTAATACATTCTAGAGCCACCAATGGCCTGTTGGGCCAGCCCAGCTCAGCTCGTGATTTAGCAGGGTTGGGCTAGAAATTTTAGAGCCTATTTAAAAACAAGGGTTTAAGCCCGGCCCGTGGCTCGTGAGGCTTGATTGAGGATGGGATGGGCCGGTCCGTGGGCCTAATAAAAATATTTATTTAAAATATAAAAAGTATACTGCCTCTAACGATGGAAAGTCAAAATTGGATCTTTACTTAAAGGAACCAAAGCTTGATCTTGAGAATTTTAAAGAGATGGATGTTGTCATGTATTGGAAGGACCATTCTAGAAAATATTCCGATCTTCCAGTGATGGTGCGTGATGTACTTAGTGTTCCTATTACCACTGTAGTATTAGAATCAACATTTAGCATTGGTGGGCGTGATCTGACAAAGTACAGAAGTTGCATTTGTCATGAAAAAGTCCAAACACTTGTTACTACTCGAAATTGGCTGCACGGCTTTTCCCAAACTCAAACTGTTAATGTTTTTATGTGAATTTGAATATTATTAGTTTTTATAATTTATTATTCTTAATATTAAGTAATTAATATAGCATATGAATTGTAGATGAATATGAAATTGAAGATGTTAAGACAACCTTGTAACAAGCGGATTCAAACGTGTTTGATAAAGTTGACGTGTTGGATATTCCATAAGCATCATGGACGTTCTCTTGAATAGTCTTTTGAATTTTGACTTTTAGTGAATGAAATATAGTTTTGCCTTTTACTTTTTTATAGTGTTTATTGTGATATATCGGAACATTATAAAAAGTTATTAAATTTTGTGAAATTTTTCCAATAAGATATATTTTAACTTTTAAATATTTATAATTAGGTCAGAACTTAAAGAAAAAAATATAAAGTATATCTTATAAAATGATGGGCCGGCCCATGGTGGCCCACAGACCACATAAGAATGGGGTTGGCTAACCATTATAAAGCCTATAAAAATGGTGCACTAGCCCAACCTAGTCCGTCAATTGCTAAAGCCCACGTGGGCTGGGCTGAGCTAACCCGACCCGACCCATATTGACAGCTCTAATACATTCTTTGCTTTTTCCTTAGCAAAATAAAGAGTGATATACATGTCATGGCCAAACACCGAAGGGCCACGACGGGCACCCTGTACCTTATTCAATGGAGTACCAACGTAACATATCTTTTTATCGTACTATCATGGGTAAATGGTCCAAAAGGGCCGTCATGAGATAACCTGAACAAACATAAGGGAATACTAGATATAGGACGACCCAACATGATATAGAAACTTATACATGTGACATACATGCCTATAAAGCCGACATGATCATTTGTAAACTCAAAACAAAGGTCGACAAGTCCATACAAGTATCCATATACTGACATCTGTCTACAAGCCTCTAAGAGTACATAAACGTATGTCAATACATAAAGGTCGGGACATGGCCCCGCCATACCAGTCAATACATGTCCAAATCCTACTGATAAAATTGGCAACTCCGGAGCAAATGGAGTGCACCAACACCTTCTTCTAAGCTGATAACCTATTAGGAGGACTGCCAACCTATCTATCAAGACCTACGAGCATGAAACGATGCGTCCCCAAGCAAAAGGAACGTCATTACAAATAAAGTACCAAGTATGAAGGCTTGAAAGTAGTATACAAAAGACATGAAAGAAACATGGAGTAAAGAACTCAACCTGTAAGGCTGAATATCTCTGTGAATCATGAAATGTTTAGAATGCCATGCATATGCGTATAAATGTCATATCATGCATAGGTATATGCGTACATAACATCATCAAGCCTCTAAGGGTATCTCATCATATCATCTCAGCCTCCGTGGATGAAATCGTCATCGTATACCAGCTGATCAGGTGGTGGTGCGTATACAACGCCACAACCTTTCCCTATACACCATACACATATACTATACGCGTATATAATGCCATCTGGTCATGGGTCAATATACATGTATAAATGATTGCGATGCATAATTAAGTAAGTCAATAAGATCTCCCAGAATGTCATAAGATCAATACCTTCAGATAAACTTTATCAACTTACGTATTTTTTGAGACCCATGAACGGATTATATAATAAGAGGATACATGGGGAATCAAGAACATAGACACCCCTGGTACTTCTATGAATAGAGTTATTTATGAAAGTTGCGTGTTTGCTCGTTTGTTTCATATGGATCATGCCAAAAGGAAAGAAATGATAGCCTTAACATACCTCAAGTTGTCAATGAAACTCAACAACAAGCTTATGACAGCTAACTCACCAACCCTATAACAGAGAAATACATGTACAACTTAGATGGCGCTAGTATATCACGTATCTCAAATGATAACTCGATTCTAAAATAAAACGGAAAATATTTCCCCTGATTTTACTACTCCCTCAAGCCTACTATAGGCGAGACACAAAAAAAACACAATCAAAAACTAAAAAATAACCCAACTACAATTCGGGACCTTCAATACAACAAAAACCCCAAATATACCATAACACACCCAATCAATAAGTTATCAATTAGCCTGAATTTGCAACGACGAGCGACCAGCCAACTACCCTACCACATGTGGCGTTTCTCCACACCCTTCATCCTTCCAAACTCTATAAATTAACAGCACAATAGGCCAACACGAGTGGACTACAAAACAGTCCACTAAAAGTGAAATAAATCGATCTCACGGCTTCCGATCACCGTTCTGTGAGTTCTAACTATTAGGAAAAGAATTTATCAACATTCCTTGATATTTAAAAGCATAAATAAGGGACGTATACGTTTTATTAACTATGAATTACCTTTCAAAATTCAAACTACAAAGAAAAAGAGAGGCAATATAGCGATACTTACGTCGTAAGGATCGTTCTAATGTTATCGCTTCTTGATTTCGTACCGGGGATGTTAATCTTCTTTGAAAACCTAGAAAAGAGATTAAGGATATGTTTATGGGTGTTCTATGGTCGTGTTATATGAAAAAATGAAGATAAATATGACCTAAGACCTATATATATCAGCTTGGCACACTAGCATTGACCCTTCTTTCGACGCTTATATCTTTTTATCCGGGATGTCGTATGAACGAATGATTAAGAGAATTGTAAACTAAATTTCAAGACCTCAATTTGGTATATAATATATCCCAAAATTACCTCATATAATACAAGAAATGTGTTGCTAAAAAAGCTTTAGTGACACATCTACTTGTCACATATGCAGTCTGTGTAGTCTCGCAAAACCGCAAATATCTCTATACTCCGATGTCGTATCGGCAAAAGGTTTAATGCATTAGAAAATAGACTCGTATCAGATCATAGGGTAATTCCAAGTATATTGGGAGAAAAGCTCCGCTACACTTGACCAAAATTTCAGCACATTTATGAATGTAACTTGTGATGACCTTTGCCAACCTTTGTTCCACAACTAGCTTGACTTCTAAACGTAACACACGACTATCATAAGCCTAAATAACTCATAACATAACCTCCTTATCACTTTAAGAACCATAGTCTCATCCCAAAGTGCGTTATAACCTTCCAAACTTATCGACTTTCGACGAAACTTATTTTTCGTTTAGCTTCTAAGCTTTTCAACCCTCTTGGTACTTGGTATTCATGATCATAAATATTTGTAACCTCCAAGGTAACCTGATTAACTTACTTTATGTACTTTAAAAGATGATCTCATTTCTAAGCTTACATCAATTGACTTACGATGTACTCTCACGTACAAAAACATGGGGTAACATCATTCCCCCCTCCCCCCCCCCATTGGAACATTCGTCCTCGAATGTTGACATATTCTCTTATAAATCTCATAACCTATAGCTCTTACGAATACTCTAATTTTGTCCTTGCCATATAGGAAACTGTTCTGTGAATAAATCTAAAGGCCAAGGCATTCCCCCTTTAGGCTTCTTTCACTTCTAATCGAAATTATTCCAATCTCGTAGCTGTTGCTACCTTCTGTCATGCAACCTGTACGACTCTAACCTTGTAAGTGCGCTTATGCGACTCTTCTCTCCTTTTTCCTCTAGCTATTAGCCAATCGTTAGGCCTCATTTTGTGAACCTATACATAACCATGACAAGTTATTCCTCTTTGAATCTATATGTGTACTGAAGTTCTTCGCTCGGTACTTTGTCGAACTTACGACTATTGCTATATCTTGTTTCACAACCTCGGTTATATATGCTTATATCTTTACTACAACTAGGTAGGTCATACTATACCATAACTCTTACTTCAGTTTATTATTACTGAGGAGTCACGGCCCAAAGGGTGGGATATGTTGCGGGCATGTGTTATTGACTTCGGTGGTTCATGGGATCAGTTTTTACCGTTAGCAGAGTTTGCCTACAACAACAGCTACCAGTCGAGCATTCAGATGGCTCCGTATGAGGCGTTGTATGGTAGGCGATGTCGGTCTCCAGTCGGATGGTTCGAGCCCGGAGA
>MDKH01124330.1:0-14042 GCA_005239495.1 Nicotiana undulata | reverse complement strand
ATATATATATATATATATGTTAATTAGTTAAATGTAATGAAATAACTAAAATTTTAAGAACAAAAAGGCCAAATACATCAATAGACCCTTAAAGTTGTCCACACTTTTTACTTAGACAGTTTATCCTAACTCTATTCTATTTGAATACTTTAACCGGGCCTTTCTGTCGTTTAGACACAATAATTGTAAGCAATCAAACATAAAAAGTGCGTGTAATTCACTTACCACAATAACGAATAAAACGAGGAAATGGATTTTACTTAATCAAATTAAATCAAAATAATGAGAACCCAACCCGACCGTTGTCGATTCCTCCTCGCGGATCAATTTCCAGCCATGCTTTTCTAGCTCTTGAGAGTTTTGGAACCAAAAAGCTGGGGAATAAATATCTGGTAAAGAAAATCAGCTATTTGTGCAAATTAGCTATTGTAACAGCAGAAGCAAAAGCAGAAAAAAAGAGAGCACAATAGTCCTTTTTTACATAGATAAAGGAGTGTTGCTGAGATGGTTCAATATTTTTCTATTTATTGTTCTTCTTTTCTCAAAGCATTATTGGTTTTAATAATGGACAAATCATGGACATGGCAGAGAGGGGCGACCACCAATTACTGAAAATCCTTGAAGCTCAGATCTGCGTTAAATAGGGAAAAGAGAAGACGACAACGCCATGGGCACTACCGTCGATCACCGCCTGTCGGCATTGAATCTTCACGCAAAACGCCGCCCATCACAACATAAGAGGAACCAATATATCTTCTTCTTAATAACCAACCAAACAAAAACAATATTTGAGCATTCAAAAATTTTCTTGTTAATTTACTGCAATAGGAACAAATTTCTGGGTGTTAGTTTGTTTATCCAGTGAACCAAACAAGTTAAGCAAATACTCGACATTTCCTCGCCGGAATAAATTGGTGCCGACAAAATTCACTTGCGACCCATTTGGTCTCACTGCAAAGCTTTCAGATGTGAAGGCTTTTTGGAATATCTAAAATTTAAAATAAATATTCATCGGAAAATTATTTCGGCTAAAATATTCATTTTCCGGCAAGAAATATGAAAGGTTTATTTTCGGATCATTTCCACGCGCTTGAAAAATGTGAGTGACACTTTCTTTGTCATGTCAGCATATTATGTCTGAATGACTCAATGAAAGTGGTTAAAGTGTTTAAATGAAACATACTTTAAATGAAGTGTCTAACTGAAAAGTACGGACAACTTTAAGGGGTTGTCGATGTATTAGGTCGAACAAAAAATATTTAAATTCACATAAAAAATATTACTCCCTCCAGTCCACAATACGTGACCAATTTGCCTTTTTTATTTTGGTCCAAATTAAGTATACATTTATATAATCAAGACAAAATTCACTTTGTTTTTTCAAAATTACCCTTATGTATGTATTCCTAAAAAGCTTTTTACTCCTCACATTAACTAAGCTGCAATATTTAATTAAGGGTAGTTTAGTCACACTAACTATTTTTAGCTAGAATTTTGTATTTTCTTAATGGGTGTGCCCAAGGCAAATTGGTCACTTACTGTGAACCGGAAGGAGTATCAATTAGAAATTGGACTACGTTTCTTGTTATTTTAAGTTCCCCATATTATTTTATATTTGTCATTAAATATATTTATTAAGCCAACAGGCCGGGCCGACCCAGCCTTGGCCTAACCTTACAGGATACGAGCTTACTTGGGTCGGGCTTAAAAGCCTCATTTTTAGTGGGTTCCAAAAATCTTAGTTCGATCCTATTAAATCGTAGGCTGAGTTGAGGCATTTGCATCTATACCCAGTTGGGTCACCATATAACTTATACCCGCCTTGCAAAAAATTTACAAGCGTACTCACTTTTCAGGTAACTTCAGACATATGGGACCTGGTGTAGCATGATTTATGTCTGAAGCTTGAAGTTCAGAATTTTTTGCCTGAAGTGTGACCTTATCACAGTAAAAATTTAAATATTTTCGTCTGAAGTTTGGCTTGACTTGCAAAATCAATATAAAAAAATTCAGTTCATAGTGCAAACTTCGGACAAATTAGTCTGAAGTTGTTTAGTTTGTAGTGCAAACTTCAGACAAAATCTTAAGTTTGTCTGAAGTTCTTCATTTTCTTTATTATTATTCCCCTTTGCCATTTGCAAGCAAATGACCCTGCAAAAGTTTTAAGAGCATGGACAAAGAAAATTTGTACAATTGATGAGACAAACAAATGGTAAAAGAATTTAACTGGAGATGTCATATCTCTCTTTCTATTTGTTTGCAACAGAATAACGTTGCTCAAAAAGAGAAAGAGAAAGAGAATCTAGAGATGCAAACAGAAAAACTTCAAGGCTAGTGCTATGACTACAATCAAGGGCGGGTCTACATATAGTGTTCTAAGTTCTCAAACACCATTAATCTCGACGCGAATCGTATATAATTATATAGAAACTTGTTATAAAATTCAGTAGCACCCATTAAACATAATGATAGTTGGACGCTTTGGTTCTAAGCCTGATTTGAGCGCCTCATGCTAAGGCAAGCACGCAAATTCTATTCTCCACAAACTTAAAGACCTCACATCCTCTTTTTCTGCCATTATAAAGTTTTTTTTTTTGTTTGTATTTTTTTAGCCTTTCCTTCTACTTTGCTGACTTTGACTTTTATCTTTACTTGGTTTTAACTTAGAGCTTCTTATTTTTCTTACCCGTTCTAACTGATTTTTTATTCATCTTCTCCAATACAAATTTACGTCTTCTTCGTTTGTTCTTTTTCTAAAACTTTTTTTGTTCACTTTTTTCGCTTAGTTTTATCTTCTCCGTTTTATGTTTTCTTGTTAACAACTTGAAGGTTAGCACCCACAACCATAAAATCCTGGACAGAAACCCTATTTGCAATAGACAGAAACCCTCTCGGTACAGCATCAAGCATCAGTTTCTCTGAAGGAATAGGTAATGAGAACACCCACGAATCACGATTTGAATATTTCATGTTTTATCTTGAACCTGTGACAAGAAATGAAAATGACTAAGTAGGAGCGCATAGGTCGCAGGAGAATAAAAGGAGGCAATGACGAGTCTGAAGTTGTCAAAATTCGATTATTGATTAAATAATTTAAAAAATATAGATATAGGTCAAATAAAGACGTCTCATGCAATTTTTAAGGCTAAGTTGCTCCTGCCCTCACGTATCTGTCAATTTTTGATAATTATCGAGATTAAATGTACACAAAAGGAAGATACAAGTGAACACATTTACTAAAATTTACTCATTCTGCAAAACTTTTTAACATTTTGTGTTATTCTGTGTTTCCATTCATGGGTTGCTCTGCTTCTCGTTCCTATGACTTCGTTACCAAAGATCCAGAAAACCCATCAAACTCATTTTCTTCTACACATTCCCCATATTCTTACTCTGATTCTTCTTCAACTCTAGTTTCAAGAACACTGTCCTTACCTACTCCTCTAGTTCACCACCCATCCCTTTGTAGAGGGGACACAAACCACTTAGTCTCACTTATTTCCTCCACCTATGGGTCACTTGATCCTCAAGTTCCAGACAACCCCACCACCTGTTTGATGAAATTCCACAATGAGGGTGATCCCCAAGACCTTTTATCTCCTGACTCAGTTATCAACACTTGGGAGCTCATGGAAGGTCTTGATGACTTAGATTTTCGTATGGTTCAGTCCCATGTTGAAGAGTCTTCTTCTCCTAGAAAGTTTAAGTGTAATAGTAATACTCATGATATGAAGCCATTGTGGAAGCATTTGTCTGAGGAATCATTGTTGGCTAAAATGGATCCTAATGTAGCTTTAAGTTATCGGAAAGCATTGTCTTCGAAACAATTTGAGCATCAAGAATCGAAATTAGTTAGGCATGTGGATAGGTCTCTGAGCTCATTGCTGCCTAATAATGATTTCTACTTAAAGGGTGCTGAGGATAGGATTGTTCTGTATTTTACTAGTTTGAGGGGAATCAGGAAGACTTATGAAGATTGCTGCTCTGTGCGGATGATCTTTAGAGGTTATCGGGTATATATAGACGAAAGAGATATCTCTATGGATTCGTCATATAGGAAAGAGTTACAAGATGTTTCGGAAGGTAAAACAATGAGCTTGCCTCGGGTGTTTGTAAGAGGGAAGTACATTGGTGGTATAGAAGAGATTAAGCAACTTCATGAGACTGGAGAATTGGCTAAGCTTTTGGAAGGGTTTCCAGTTAGGAACGACGGATTCACTTGTGAAAGTTGTGGTGAGGCGAGGTTTGTACCATGTCCTGGTTGCAATGGAAGCCGGAAATTGTACGAACAGGAGGAAGGGAAGTCGACGAGGTGCCCGTGTTGCAATGAAAATGGATTAATTCGTTGCCCCGGCTGTTACCCTTGAAGCTTCACTGTGTTGTCTGCGATTTCTGAATTTTGTTATTACTAGTGTATGTATATGGATATGTGTAGGTCCATTGTAGATTTTGTTTGTTTCAAATGTCTATATTATGTATTTCTGGAGCTATCATGTTCATTTTCTCTTTGAACATGGTGCTTGTTTGCTTACCCTATTTCAAACAAGTCTACTTTGTAAGTGTTCTACTTTATTAATCTGTTTTTTTTGTTATCAGAAAAGTAAGCGACAAACTAGAATATTTCTCAGAGTTTGTTGCTTCAAATTCAATCAACATGAAGTGAAGTTTGCAGTTCAACCAGATGGATTTGTGATTCAACCATTTTTTGTTTCGGTATGTTAGCCTTATCTTTGTTTTATATCGCTATATAAAATATGATTCCTGCGGTTGCTGTCAAGAGAGTAAGTTGCTGTGGCTACAACTATGATGCTGTGCAGTGAATTTTATTGTTTCAAGTTTGCTATAAGTGATGCTTCATTGGTTTAATACATTATGCAACATAAAAGTTTCAATATCTTTCCCTTATATGAAGTACAAGTTCATTGTATATGATGAGTTGCTTTGAAACTTTACATAATCTTAGTAGGTGAATGTTGCCTTAAGATATGCACTCTCAAGTCTCAACCAACGTCTTTGAATAAACTACTGGTAGAGAGCACTTTCCCTTAATGGACCTTACATGACACGAATTAAGATCTGTCGGGGCCACAAAGCGGCTGTCGGACATCGGTGGGGAAGAAACCAACGTCTTCATTCTATCTGTTGTAGCAGCTTTTCTGCTTAGTTAGGTTTATTTGTATGTCAGCATGGCAGTTTCTTCAATAAAAAAAGTTGAAGATCGTCAGTGGTCAAGATTTTCAACTGATTTATTGTCGGTGGCTGCTAATCCTCTTGCCTTAGTATGAACTAAGTGGCGAAAGCAAAATGCCAAAATCCATGAGAAATATTTAGTCATGGCCCATTCTTTAATAATGATAAGTATGTTTATGATGAAATGCTCCAACTTACCATTTTTGGACAAAGACACACATTAAGTAGAGATAAAAGAAGCAAATGGATATTTGCTCGGTAAGCACTTGTAGACAAAGTTATATGGTGGGAGGTAATAAATACCCGATAAAATAGTCGAGGTGGATGCAAACTGACCTAGATATTACCATCATAAAAAATGATCAGTTGTCTTGAGCCTCCCATCGGAGGCAAAAAGCAATAGGTGATTGGTTATTTTTTATCTACTTAATTCTTTGTGGACAATGGTACATAATACTTGTGCTGGTGGAAGATAATAAATACCTGATAAAATAATCGAGTCGGACGCACGCTGATCTAAACATCACCGTCATAAAAAAATCAGTTGTCTTGAAGCTAAAATAAAGTTTTTCACTATTGCAGGCACTGTTGGTAAGTGATTTGGTTTGCCAGAAAAAATACATTGTCTGCCGACATTGTAATTTGCTAAAATCAGTTCAATTAAAGAGATTCAACAATTTACCTCTTGAAGCCATTGAATGGACCATAGCATTTATCACATGTGCTAGTACTCGATTCTACAGATAGACATTGGTGCATTTGACGGGCCCGCAGAATTTTAGGGCAAAAAATAGGAATTCATGACAATTTCCGTACTTGTATGTGCTATAGTTCATGCCATCTGCATGTATCTCGGGCGACCGACTCCAAGTCTCCTAAAATATTGTGGGCCAATAAAAAAATGACCTAACAAACAATAGCCATTGCTCTGACATGATCATTCCTCGTTTTTTGGCGTTTTAGGGCAAAAAAATAAGAGACGATTCCCAGATTTTCGTGTACTATATCGTCCACGCTATATGCATGCATCCGAGCAACCAGCCTCGAATCGCCTTAATTTTTTTAGGCCCATCAAAATCGACCGAACGAATATTAGTCATCACTCCGGCATGACCGTTCCTCATTTTTGGCATTTTATGGCTATAAAACAGAAATTCGGGACGATTTCTAGATTTTTGTGTGCTATATAGTCCATGTCATCTGCATGCATCCGGACGACAGGTAATTCGCCTAAAATATTCTGGGGCTATTAAAAAACAACCTATTGAATAATATACATCGCTCCGGCATGATTGTTCCTCATTTTTTGGCATAAAACATGAATTCAAGATGATTCCCATATTTTTGTGTGCTATAATCCACGTCATCTACATGTATTCGACAACCGGCCCCGAATCTCTTAAAATTTTGCGGGCCAATAAAAAATGACCTAACTAACAATAGTCATCGCCCAAGCATGATTGTTCCTTGTATTTTGGCGTTTTAGGGCAAACATAGGAATTCAGACGATTTTCAAATTTTCGTGTGTTATACACGTTATCTGCATGCATCAGGGCGACCGGCCCCGTGTCGCCTAAAATTTTACGGACCCATCAGAAATGACCTAACGAACAATGGTCATCGCTTCGGCATGACCGTTCCTTTTTTTTTGGCATTAGAACCCAAAAACACGAATTCATGATGATTCTCAGATTTTCGTGTGTCCACGCCATCTGCATGCATCGGACAACCGGTCTCGAATCGCCTAAAATTTTACGGGCTCATAGAAACGACCTAAGGAAAAATAGCCATCGCTTCGGCATGTTTCTCGTTTGTTGGCGTTTAGGGCCAAAAAATAGGAATTCATGACGATTAACAAATTTTCGTGTGCGTCCACGTCATTTGCATGCATTCGGGCGACCGACCCTGGTTCACCTAAAATTTTGCGGGCCAATAAAAAATGACTTAACGATTAATAGCCATTGCTCTATCATGGTTCCTCTTTTTTGGTATTTCAAGGCCATAAAATAGGAATATATGACGATTTTCAGATTTTCGCGTGCTATATAGTCCACACCATTTGCATGCATCCGGATGACCGGTCTCGAATCTCCTAAAATTTATCGAGTGCATAAAAAATGACCTCGGGAATTAAAACGATTCCCAGATTTTCATATGCTATAGTTAAGGCCATCTGCATGCATACGGGTGAAGGACCTTGAATCGCCTAAAATTTTACGGGATCACACAAAGAATGACCTAGCAAACAATAGTTACCGCTACAGCATGACCGTTCCTTATTTGTTGGCGTTTTAAAGCCATAAAACAGGAATTCAGAATGATTCTCATATTTTCATGTGTTATAGTCCATGCCATCTTCATACATCTTGGCGACTGACCCCGGACTTCCTATAATTTTTCCGGCCTATAAAACGACCAAAGGAAGAATAGCCATCGCCTTGCGATGACCGTTCCTCGTTTTTTGACGTTTTAGGGCCATAAAATTGGAATTCCGCCCGATTCCCAGACATTCGCGTGCTATAGCCAAGCCATCTGCATGGGTCCAGGCGGCCGCACCCGAATCGCCTAAAATTTTGGAAGCCGATCAAAAACAACCTAAGGAACAACATTCATCGCCTCACATAACCATTCCTCATTTTTTCGCATTTGAGGGCTATAAAACTATAATACCGTCTGATTCCCAGATTTTTTTGTGCGATAGCCCACACCATCTGCATGAGTCGGGGTGGTCGGACTCATATTGCCTAAACCAAAAATGACCTAAGGAACATAATTCATCGTCTCACCATGACCGTTCATCGATTTTTGGCGTTTTAGGGTCATAAAACGGGAATTCAGCTTGAATTGCAGATTTCTTGTGTTGTGGCCCCACGCCATCCGCAGGAGTCCAGGCTGCCAGACCCAGAACGCCTAAAATTTTTCTACCCCATTAAAAATGTCTGAAGGGACCATATTCATCGTCTCTCCATGATCGTTTATCCTTTTTTGGCGTTTTAGGGCGATATACCTGGAATTTCGCCTAATTCTGAGATTTTCGTGTGTTATAGGCCACACCATTTGCATGGGCCTGGGCGACCAGACCCCGTGGACCAGGATCGCCTAAAATTTTGTCGGCCCATAAAAATGACTTAAGGAACAAAATTCATCACCTCTCCATGTCCGTTCCTCGTTTTTTGGTGTTTTAGGGCAATAAAATCGGAATTCCATCCACGCCATCCGCATGGGTCCGGGCGGCCACACCCAGATCGCCTAAAAAAATTTCGGCCCATAAAAAATGACCTATGGAACAATAGTCATCATTTTTCCATGAATGTTCATCGTTTTTTGGAATTGTAGGGCAATAAAACTAGAATTTCCCTCGATTTTCACATTTTCGTGTGTTATAGCCTACTCATCTGCATGGATCTAGGCGGCCGGACACGGATCGCCTAAAATTTTGCTGGCATATAAAAATGATTATGGAACAATATTCATCTCCTCTCCATGAACTTTGTTCATTTTTCGGCTTTTAAGGCTAAAAAAATTGGAATTCCGAATGATTCCAAGATTTTAGTGTGCTATAGCCCACGCCATCTACATGGGTCCGGGTGGCCAGTAAACCTAGACCGGGATCGCTTAATATTTTGTCGGCCCATAAAAAATGACCTAAGGAATAAAAGTCATTGTTCTCCATGACCGTTCCTCGTTTTTTGGCATTTTAGGGCCATAAAACTTGAATTCCGTCCACAACATCCGCATGGGTCCGGACGGCAGATCCGGATCACCTAAAATTTTGTCGGCCCATGAAAATGACCAACAAAATTGATATTTAACTTAAAGTATATATGCATATCGCCTCATGTTTTACTTGTGTTTCGTGGATTTCGGATGTAAAATATATTGATTTATGTTAATTCGTGGCGTGTTTATATGTGGAATCATCCGGAAGCAATTGAGGCGAAAAGTGTGAGATTAGAGCCAAAACGGATAAAAACAGAAAAATGTTGAATTCCAACGCCGCAGGCAACGCCCCACACTGCCCTGGACGCTTGGGAGGGGAATTTCTCCAATACTCGGGATAAGGTTATTTCGGCCCTAGACCTACTCAACGCGTATAAAATCAAGACTAAGCCTATTTTGAGGGGAGAGACACCACTTTGAAGGAAAAAGACACACGAGAAACATTCGGGAGCAAAGATATCTTAGTTTTCTTCATCTATTCTTAGTGTTTTCAATTAGCCAACACTTATGAAATTGATAGATATTATCATGAGTGGCTAAAACTCATAGTTCTGGGTTTTTGATTTATCCATGAATATTGTTGTTTAACTTTGACTTAACCTTAATTATAATTCACCAATATATGGTTGTTTCTTCAATTATGTGATTAATTGCTTAATTGTCTGGCCAACAGTTAGGTTCTATTTACTATCTATGTATGCTTGAGAAAGCCATGTTTAGATTAGAGAAGAATTGAAGAGAGCATGATCTTAACTCTGAGGGGGGCAGAATTTTGGTTAGGATAGGAAGATACCTAGTCATTGTGCTCAATTAAATATCGTAATCTTAATGCTTTCTTAATAGATTGATTTCATAAGAATATAAATGTTAATCTGTTTTGAACATGCGAGTAGTACTTCGGGAGAAGGCTACGATAGCAATTGTTTGATTAATTAGCAACCATGAGTGAATTTTATGAAAGGGAGAGTTAACTAGAACACAATAAGATTGGTGAATCGATCAAAACCCTGGAATATTTGTCTCTACTGAATACACAACAATCATTTTGCTGCTTGATAATTTAGTTACTAGTTATAATTATTGTTTAGTATAATCACACTTTTGAACTTGAATTGGCTCGAATGAATAATGATCTTGGTGAATTTAGTGGGTAGTTAATACAAGTCTCTGTGGGTTTAACACTCGACTTATCATTTTATTACTTGTACGACAACGTATACTTGCATGTGTGTTTTGGAGCAATAGAAACAATAGTCATCGCCTCGCCATGACCGTTTCTCATTTTTGGCATTTTAGGGCCATAAAACTAGAATTTTTCCTGATTCCCAGATTTTCGTGTTCCTAGTCACGCCGCACGAGTTCGGGAGGACGAACCTGGAACACCTAAAAATTTTGTTGGCCCAACCTAAGGAACATTATTCATCGCCTAGCCATGACCATTCCTCATTTTTATGTGTTTTAGGACCATAAAACTTGAATTCTGCCCGATTCCTTGATTTTTATGTACTATAGCCCACGTCATTTGCGTGGGCCCGGATACCCAGAACTGAATCGCCTAAAAAATTTCTGGCCCATAAAAAACGACCTAAGGAACATCAGTCATCACCTCGCCATGATTGTTACTCGTTTTTTGGCATTTTCGGCCCTTAAAACTGAAATTCAGTCCGATTATAATATTTTCGCGTGCTACAACCCATGCCATCCCCGTGAGCAGCGACACCCGGACTTGGATCGCCTATAATTGTGTCGGCCCATTAAAAACGACCAAAGAAACATTAGTCATCGCCTCATCATGTATGTTCCTAATTTTTTGGCATTTTAGGACCATAAAACTAGGATTCCGTTTGATTCCAAATTTTTGTGGGCGCCCACGCCATCTAAGTGGGCTCGAGCGCTTGGGCGTGGTTCGCACAAAATTTTGTCGTGTATATAAAACGACCTAAAGACCGTTAATCAACGCCTCTCCATGACCGTTCCTCATTTTTTGGCATTTTAGTGCCATAAAACTGCAAATCCATCCAATTCCTAGATTTTCGAGTGCTATAGTCCACACCATTTGGACTAGAGCGCCTGGACGCAGTTCATCTAAAAAAAATTTGGCCCACAAAAAATGACCTAAGGAACATTAGTCATCGCATCGCCATGATCGTTCCACTTTATTTGGTATTTTAGAGCCATAAAACTGGAACTCCCTCTGATTTCTAGATTTTCGTGTGTTATAGCCCACGTGCCATCTGAGTGGGCTGGGCGCCCGAACTCGCTTCTCCTAATATATTGTCGGCCCATCAAAAATGGCCTAAGGAACAATAGCCATTGCCTCTCCATGATCGTACCTCGTTTTTTTGTCTTTTTAGGTTCATAAAACTTGAATTTCGCCCAATTCCCAGATTATCGTATGCAATAGCCCACACATCCTGCGTGGTACAGGGCGCCAAACCCGGATCGCCTAAAATTTTGGCGACCATCGAATACGACCTAAGGAATATTATTCATCGCCACGCCATGACCGTTCCTTTTTTTGGCGTTTAAAGTCTATATTGCTAGAATATCGTTCGATTACCACATTTCGTGTGTTGTAGCCCAGCTATCTGCGTGGGCCCGGGTGCCTGGATCTAGGTTGCCAGCCTATCAAAATTTACCTAAGGAACATTAGTCATTACCTCGCCATGACTGTTCCTCATTTTTTGGCGTATTAGGACCATAAAACTAGAATTTCGCCTGATTCCCTCATTTTCGTGTGTTAAGCCTACACCATCTGCGTGGGCCCGGACAACGAACCCAGTGATGACGTCCAAAACACACCTATATAGGATATATGATACGGTCGTATGGAATAATAATTATCCAATCGGGGTCGAATCCGCTGGAAGTTATGAGGAGTGTTAGGAATAGCTTGCTTCCACTGGTGGCGGGCGAGCGAAGGGTCCAAAGGACACGTAGCCGGGGGCGAGTCAAAAATAGAATTATTCAATTTTCCTTCTTGTTCATCAATCGGAAATCAATACAAAGAGCCTTGGAAAAGGTAACCGGTTAGGTTGACTTTGGAAAGGCTACTAAGGACCGGATGAAGAATGAAAAACGTCCGCTAAAGCCCACGGGATAAGGTTTGCAGAGGCGATCATGAATCGAACCAGATCGAAATATTCAGTTGTCGACGGACAAAGCCGGAACGTCGACCGCAAACGAAGGATGGCCAAGCCCCGGTTCCGAAATTGGATCCCAATAGTTGCTGCTGCCCAAAGGTGCTTTATGAAAGTCGGTCCACAGCAGTGAAAGTACGATTGATTCCGTCGATCAAAAACTTTTTCACATACACCGAAAAAGGTTACGATAGCAAGCCCCTCCCCGGCCGGAGAGCCTCCAGGACAAGGAGGCGGCGATCAACCATCCACTCTCGAGATTCATATTGATCAATAGATCTCCGCGTTCTGCCAGTTCTCTAAGTAGACTCACTCTACCGAGGGGCAACAAAGGTTGGAACTCTTCCTGCCAAAAACAAGTAGTATATATTTGAAACAAGCAAATATGTTATCTAAGATTGCACTTCCACAACAAAGTTTTGTTTTCTATTTCTACTGTTACTCTAATGAACACAAGCTTAAGAAAATAGATTATAGATAAATGTTTTTGAAGTTTTTCTAATTGGATTAAAGGCCTAGAGTTGTGACCATAACCTAAGTGTTTGCCTAATGGGCTAAAGATGCTTATACTTGTTTTGTTGATTGAAGTGTATTATAGCTCTCAACTCTACGTTATCCACTCAATACCTCTAGGTCATAGAGTGATTTTACTCAATTTGACTTTCTCAAGTCCAAATGGGTATCAATCAAACTTGTTGATATGAGCTCAAGTCGGATTTTTACTATCTCTAGTTTGAACCCCTTAATTATGTTAATTAATCTCTCAATTGACCATGTTATCCTGGTTATCATATACTAGGTTTCTCTTTCTTAAGTAGAGACTAAGTCAAATATGCATGGATCAATATTTGCAACCATTAATTCTAAAATTGAAGCATGAACTAAGCTAAATAATCTACACCTAATCCTAAACAAGCATAAAATTAATCACCCATAAGGTTTACACGCTAGAGTTGGGCACAACCCTAGTAAAACTTTAGCTACTCATAATGGGATTTGAAGAAAATAAAGAAGAAAAGCTAATTAAACCCATAACGAAAGATTAAAATGATGAAATCTAATGTTAATTCACCAAAATAATGCAAAACTTCCAAAAATAGTAAAGAAAAACGGCTACAACAACTTTAGATGTTCAAACTTGACCTAATTTTGTGAAACTCGGCTCTTTATACAAGGCCAAAATTGCGGACAATAATGCCCCTCGGGAGGTTCTGCGGCTGCACAATTCCACGTGCGGTCCGTAGATTTATTCAGTTGGGAGGAAGGTGAAATCTACGGCTGCACATTTCTGGACTGCGGCCGCGAGGCAATCTTCTACAGCCGCACATTTCGAGACTGAGGCCGCACAATTCTTGTGCGGTCCGCACTTCATAAAGGCTCCTGGACTTGGTCTTTTGCATACTCTCAGATCGTTAACTCTTAAGCCCAGTTCTACGGCCGCACAATCCATGTGTGGTTCGCAAATTGCCGAAAGTTTTGTTAGATTTTTTCTTCTTGGTTTGCGGCCGCAGATGGAAATTTTGCGGTCCGCAATTCTTCTACGACCGTAGAATTCCTTCTATAGATCGCACATTTGTGCTTCTGCGTCATTTATTCCCTTGTGCTTTGGAACAATTCATCTCGATAGACCAAACTTCCAGCATTCCTGCTATTTGCATAATTTTATAAGTTTCGGGAACATAATTCCATACTTTCACAATAAAACAAAAGCTAAAAGGTGTTATAAGCAGTCAAAATCCCCAAGTATCTCACCGGAATCGCCTAAAAATTTACCGGCCCATCAAAAATGACCTAAGGAATATTAGTCATCGCCTAAACATGACTGTCGTTTTTGGTGTTTTAGGACCATAAAATTGAAATTTTTCCCGATTCCATAATATCCGTGTGCTAAGAGGCGGACCCAGGATTTAAGCCTTACGGGCACCATTGTTTTTAGTATGCCGATCACCAACAATAAAGTTTGGGTGTAACTCTTTGAAATGACTATGATAA
>ML273764.1:0-16206 GCA_005239495.1 Nicotiana undulata | reverse complement strand
AGGCTCAATGGAGGAGAGGGGGTGGTCCTCAATCAGTTACAAATTCAAATGGACATGATCAAATCAGTATAGAGGAGATCATGTTTATCCAGTGTTCTACTAACTTTGTTGTTTGTTTTGCAGGTACAATCACAGTTCTATTGAGTACCTTGCTAGATTTCTTGGTGGTGGTATCAGTGGATAACACTCAGCCCACTAGAAAGATAGGTAAGGAACCCAATAGGACTGAGCTAAGGAAGATGAAAAAGCAGGAACATCAATTGAAGGGGCTCAGAAAGTCTAAGAGAATTGGGCTAAGTCACAGTCTTATAACACAAGAAAAGGAGTTCTCAAGCAAAAGGTACAAAAAGAAACCGTCATATTTCCTAGTAGACACCCTGTTGTTGGTATTGACAGGAGGGACAATAGGAATAAGCAACAACTCAGGGCAAAGTAAAGATAGGAAGAGGATAGAAAGCAAGTGCAAGAGTCTCAGAATGTCTAATCGAAATGGGACTGATTTAAGGAGTTGGATGGGTACTGGGAGAATAAGTGCAGCAGTCACTAGCTACTCAGGAATTAGGACAGCAACACTCAATGGAAATGAGCAGCAGGATAATGGGAGCATGCACACATGAGAACTAGGCAATAGGTATAGAAGTATGCAAGTTAAATAAGTAGAAAAGAAGCAGAAGAGGTTCAGAATGCATAAACGAATTGGACCTACAAGATGGAGTCAAGTAAGGAGCTGTAATAAGCAACTCAGAATGAGGAGGAGGCAGCAGGTTTCTGAGGCAATACTGAAGAGGGGCTAACAAGAGGAAAGCTGGAAAAGGAATGGGCATATAGGGATCCAGGCACTAACTACAACAACAAAAGGAAAGCTAAGTCTCGATAGGGAGCAATATATGATGAAGGAGGTGGGCATTTCAGTACAGAGAAGTAAGGAGGATAGGAAGCTTAGAGGGCAGGAGATATCAGTAGACCATTATGTGAAAGTCCTTAGGGAGGAGCACATGATGGTCACCTTTTGGACTAACATAGTGTTCTTTTTTGCAGGAAACGATATTTTATCCATACCTTGTCACAAATTACGACCTCTATGGGTGGTATTAGTACTATGTACTCATTCCCTTGAGGAAGGAAATGTGACATGCTCATGTATGGATAGCAGCAGAAGGAAGAGGCTTAAGGGTGATGGGATCACGTATAGATGCTGGTTATGTTAAACAACAGCAGGGCACACACCCTATACGAAGGCATGGAAGAGATCAAAGAAGAAGCCACCCGACACTGGAGGTAGTTACACAAGACATGGAATACGACATGCTCATTTGCACCTCAACTGGGTGGGTAATACAGCAGCAAGTAATGCAAACTGGATTGACACAATCACAGGACACAGATCCATTAATTATAAGGCAGCCTCCCAAGCAATGGCCAAACGAAAAATGAGTTGGAGGACACTGTCTCGACACTGGCAGTGTTTACAACATGGCTAGGGGGAGGAATACATTTTGAGGATAGATGAAGCAGCAGCCTCAAATGTGGGTGACACTGAGTGAAATTCATAATTGGAACTGGCTATGCGTGCAAACATTTCATGGAATTTCAAACACCAACAATGTGGCTACGCAGTGCAACAAACAAGCGGACACTTAGACTATTTGGGTTTATGCATTATTCAGATCGACTAATTTGTTTTAGTTTTATTGGTAGTGGTAGTATAGTTACAATGTGTAATATCAACATTGGGCCGCTTAAGCCCAAGGTTGATTATAGGATCTATGTACAGACATACTCTAGCGTCCTATAGCTAGTAGGACAACATGGACCTTGTTATTTACTATTTATTAAATAAAATAACTACTACGCTCCTAGCCTAGTAGTATAATTTGCTAAAAAAAAGTATCCACAAGTGTGGTTCCCGGCCAAACAACATTTTGTGAATTTGTACAATTTAGCATATAAACAAGTAAGTGTAACGACCCGGTCTGTCGTTACATAGTTACTGCATTATAATTACTGTTATTGAATTGCTATAGATTGGTTATACTGTATTTGATGTGTTAGAGTGGGTAGGCTTGAAATCGAAGCGATTATAATGAGAATTCAGTCACTTAGTCTTTAAAAATAGCCTTGAAGTTGGAAAAGTCAACTGAGAGTTGACTTATTGGTAAACGACCTCGGAATGCGGATTTTATGGCTCGAATAGCTTCGTTAGGTGATTTAGGACATATGAGTGTGTTCAGAATAATTTTGTGATGTTCGGTGTAGAATTAAGCTTGAATTGACGAAAGTTAGTTTTGGCGATTTCCGGTCGGCAGTGGAAAATAGGCTATCGGAATCGGAATAGAATTCCAATAGTTTCGACATCGTTGGTGGATTTTAGAAATATCAAAGTTCTTAGGCTTGAATCCGGTGTGATTTGGTATTTTGATGTTAATTTTAGTGTTTTGAGAGTGTAAATAAGTTTGAATGATCATATGTGATGTGTTGGTATATTTGGTTGGGGTCTCGAGGGGCTTGAGATCGATTTCAGATGATTAACGGACCAATTCGTGTTGGAAACTTAGGCTGAAATTGCAGGTGATTTACAGCAGAACTTTGTTCAGTTCGATCGCATAGGGAGTGGTGCGACCGTGGAGAGTTAATTTGGGGCAGGTGAAAAATGCTATGTGCGATCGCAGAGTAGAGGGAAATAAAGCAGCGCGATCGCGTAGGTGAGGGTGCGATCGCACAAGGGAATTTGGACACCTGGGGTTGTCCGGAATAATACACTGTGTGATCGCATTAGGGGGCATGCGATCACGGATAAGGGGAAAATTATATTGTGCGATCGAGTGTATTTGACCGTGATCGCGGAGAGTACATAACTGGGCAGTTAAATTAAAAACCCTTCTGCGACCATTAACCCTTTTACACCATTTTTGTACGGAAGGAGAGCTTTTGAGGCAATTTTTGAAGAGGGAAATCAGTGTTCTTCATAGAGGTAAGTATTTTGGTCATTAAAATTCGATTATAGGTGATTGAAGACCTTAATACCAGTGTAAAATTATGGAAAATCAGTAGAAAAAGGGGAAGTTAGGGCTTGAGATTATGAGTCTTTTAGGGGTCGATTTGAGGGGTCAAACGGACTCCGATTTTAGCGTTCTTTATATGTACGGACTCGTACGATGATGAAGAACATTTTTTTATAAAACTTTCTGAGTTTCGGGACGCGGGCCCGGGAGTCGGGTTTTGATCGAATTCGGATTTTTGAGCTAAATTTTGATATTTTTCAATTGGAATTTATTCCTTGAGCATAATTTGATGATAAAAATATGAACTTGGTAGATTTGGAGCATCCGGAAATTGATTCGAAAGGCAAACGCATTGCGAAGTAATTGCGGGCTAGTTTGAGGTAATTAATGTCTTTAAATCCTGTCCTGAGGGTATGAAACCCCGGACTATGCACCCTTTCACGGGTTTTAGAATGCAAAGGTTGAAACTTTGGAGATATATTCCCTATTTTGGCGACTATTGAGTTGCTAAATTGACTTTTAAGCCTATGCTTAATTAGTAATTATATATTACGATATGTTTTGGGCTGTAAGCCATGTTTGGGGCCTAGTGCCGACTTGTTTACCCTTGGGGGTTGTGTTTAATATATTTTCCTCACTAATATGTTATGATTTTACACTCAATCTTTTCCTGTGAATTGTTTTGACACTCAGAGTATTTTGACACTATTTTTTGAAAATGAAACACTGTTTTGGGTCGAGAACCCGGTATGTTTTGGCCTAAGGGCAAATCGAGAGTGTCTGACTGAGTGAGGATTTCAGGCCTATATTGTGAGGATATGAGGGAGGCTTTCAGCCCTATATTGTGAGAGGCTTTCAAGCCTATATTGTGAGAGGCTTTCAGGCCTATGTTGTTATAGCGCTTGGGCTGTAGGAGCCCCTCCGGAGTCTGTGCACACCCCCAGTGAGCACAAGTACCAAATGAGTAATGCCCGCGGGGCTTATGCTGAGTGATTGTGAGGTTGCCTGATGGGCAGAGTAATTGTGAGGTTGCCTAATGGGCTGATACTGAGAGAAATTGTTACGAGAAATGTTTATGGACCGAGGGGCAGTTTTACGAATATTTTTACTGAGTTTTCGAACTATGATTTACTTTGGTTTTCAAACTGGTTTTTACTAAGATATACTGATATTACACTTGTTTCAAAGGATTTCTGGAAACTGATTTTTGAACTCATGTATTTGATGAATACTATCTGGTGACTTGGTGTTTTACTAGCTTTTGTAAATTGGTGTATCTGTACTGTGTGTTTTATAATTCTCAGACTGTGATTTATTTTCATTACTACTGAGTTGGCGTACTCATAAAGACTCCCTGTGCCTCTGTGCACAAATCCAGGTACCGATTTGGAGCAGTAGCTGCCTTGTTCGTTAACAGTAGTTCACGGGATTTCGAGGTAGCTGTCCAGCGCCCACAACTTCTCTATTTCCCTTCGTTGATTAGTATTAGAAATTGATTCATAGACATTTATTATGACATTAGCAGGGTTAGATTTATTTGTTTTTAGATGCTCATGATCATTGACTCCAGTCTTGGGAGGTTTTGTTTAGACTATTATTGGGGCGTTAAGATTTAAATAATTTATTTTACTGCTATGCTTGCTATTTATCATTGTATTGTGAACTATTATAAAAAGAACCAATGCGTAGTAAAGTGACGGTTGGCTAGCCTAGTTCCACAATAGGCGCCATCACAGCCTGTTAGGATTTGGGGTCGTGACAGTAAGGCTCAAATGATAGGGGATTTAAGTCTAAGTACAGATGTTTGAAAAAAACAGTTGATGAAGAACTAGCTTTTGAAAAGAATTACAATCTAAGCATATTTATGAAAAGTAAAGGGATTTCCTAAGTTTGTTTATAATATGGATCACATCAATGCAATACCCGGTATGATACTCCTCAACGAGGGGCGACACGTTGTATTAGCGCACCGGTCAACATGTACATATCTACCCTCTCCCACCCCGTGAAGGTAACTAAGAGCGTGTTGGTCATGACCTCTATTACATGCTATTACCCGTCCCTTCCTATCAGTCCTGGAGGAATTTAGGACTCATATCCTATAAAAAGGGGTTTCTAGGCAGACCCTCAAGTTTTAAAGGTAAAGTTGCTAGGGCGACATATAATGAACAAGTAGGACTGCAGATAACGGGTAGCACATAAACAGGAATAAAAAATCTCAAAGACCTCCACAAACAGTGCACATAAGCAGCATGTCTCATACAAAACTATGGTCCAGATTCAGATCCTAAACATGATGTCTTAGTGATAATAGCTTATTCAGATGTATTACATAACTTAGAGAAAAAGTCCTAATCAGGCTTGCCTACTGATTTTAACATGCTAACTTAGTCACAAAACACAATTCTGGTTTTATCTTTTTTATGGTGGATTACCTAAGGCTTTCCTAGATGTGTAGCAATTATTCAGAGCTGATAACAAACTCAGGTTGTTATACCTAATAACATACAGTTCTAGGTGTTGTCAATATTCAGAGACCGATTACTGGTTCGTTAGAACATGGTAAAACAGTTTAGGTCTTTTCATGCGTCAATAATTTGTTTAGGCGTAGAATAAGGTCCTAAAGCATGATATCTAATACGTACATATAGGGATGCAGAAAGATTGTATGCAAAGCTCCTAGGCAGGATTTTCTAAGCGCATGAAGTTACGCTTTCAGGAGATGCAGCAAGTATGAGAATGACTTGTATTGTTATCCTGGGCAGGATTTCTAAGTGTATTACCACATTATCAGACCTGGTTTACATGAATAACAAGTTTGTATTAACGTTTATCCTAGGACATGATTTTTCTAAGCGTACATGATAACGTGCTAGTTATTAGCATGTTTCTAACACAGAATTTTCTAAATAATAGGATGATGCATATGCTGAAAAGAAAAACAGTAGACATGGTCCTAAGATGGCAGGGTTTGTGATGCATGTGTACATGAGCCCTACACAAGATTTCTATTGCGCAGGTAGAAAGTAAAGCCTAAATCATGATTTCTACCCCTTTTAGCAACTATGGCATGCATACTACCCCCCATTTTTCACTATCCGTCCCCAGAGTTGTTTACAAATAGTTATAACAGACCATTAAATATAAATTACATAATTAAAAAATAGAAAAATAAGAAGTTAACTATAGGGAGCCTACAGAATAGGCCCAGATTCTCCATGTCCTCAATACCAAGTATGTTTCACAGCCTTTTCACAATCTGGGTGTGTCAGAGTTCCCTAAGGACCTCAAGGGATCTCGGGAAGTGCTCACACCCAGATTTCATAGACAAGATAGAGTAAGTGCAGTGTGGAAGGCCAACTCTTATGTGTCAAAGTTCAAAGGGAACTCAAGGGTCCCCAAAGCAATGCTCTCACAAAAGGGGCAGAACCTAAGGGGTCTAAGAGTATATTGAGAGTGCTCGACATAGTTTGAGGAGTTTAAGTAAGAGAACAGTTTTGAAAAGAGGAGAGACTTAGTTAAAATAGTTTTCATAACAAAAGGTTTAACTGATGAAAACAGTTGGGAAGAACATCATTCTAAAAAAAAAACAAGTTCAGCATCATACAACAAGACCAAGAATAGTCCAACAATCACAATCAGGGGTCTGGGAATTGAGGGACAAATACAGGGCAGGTAAGGGTAAGCATGCAGTAGGTAGAAGCACATATAGGCATGTAATCAGAAACTCATAAGAGTTCAGAGGATCAGGGTATAGTAGGATTAGATTAATATATCAACACCAAACAACTAAGACCATGACAAAACTAATGTATCAACCATAGGCATGGGAGTTCACATAAGAAACAAATGCTAAGTATACAGAAACATGCGAAGTAAAGCATAACTTAACAGGTAGAGGAAATTCAGGATCTTAATTACATGTTGAAAAACATAATAGTAAATAGAAGCAGATTAGACACACAATAAATTGTAACAATAATAGAAACATATTGGTTTGAGAACTGAAATTCGAATTAGGACATACCAGTGAAGTGAAGAAAGAAATAATACAAAGCAGAAATAGAAGAGGCACAGTAGTTAGCCTTGGCTTGCAGCCGGCTAACTTAGGATAGTAGCAAGTAGCACAAAAGAGAGAATGGAGAGAGTAGAAAGTTATAGTTGTGAGATAGAGAGTTGAACAGATCAGTTGTTCGTGTCTGTTTGAAAGACAAGAAGACTGTGTATATATAGTTTTGAAAACTGTGGTCAATAAGGTAGGAATCAAAATTAACCAGTGATTGTGGGACTGAGTATCAATCAGTACCCAATTAGTACAAGTATCCCCATAATTAAGGGAGTGATTCACACGGTAAGTAAAAAATAAGGAAATATAGCTTAGAGTAATATAAAACGGTGTAAGTATAGCAGGAAATTGGGTATCCCTTGATTGAAGGGGCTAAACTCAAACGACTAGTAGGTAAATAACAATTAAGGAAAGTTCTTATGCATCTAACATATAAGGAAACACTTTCAACCCAATTCATGTAAACAATTGAGACTAGATTCAGAATATATCAACGAAGGAAACAATAATCAATTAACCGCAAATAAACTAAAGGTCGGAAATCAGTAAGAATATCCCATAAGATATCGGTAAGGCTTTCGAATCACAGTGAATCAAGGATTCAAATAACACTCGTTACTATAGATTCCAATGTATGAACGAAATGAGCACATTATAAGCAAAGGAACAAGTCAGGAAATAATTAAATAACGAATTGCAGAGAATTAGGGATTCGAACAAGCATAACATCAATTAAAGGGAATTAACACAGATGCTAGGCAAGAAGTCAGAAACCCTAGTAGTGAAAACATATGACATTAAGGGTTCATATGAGTTATAGAGTGAATAGTGAGATAAACAGGAAAGCAAGAAAAATCAAAGACGAATAACATAGGGTAAAAAATATCAGTGAGTCACAGAACTCTTGAAACACAAACACATGTGCAAACACATAGTCAAATCAGGAACTTTAGGGTTTAGGTCTAAAGTTAGAGTTTTCATCACAACAAGTCAGATAAAGGAGAGAAACTTAATTAAATCACTAAATCAAAGTAGAGACCCTAGGAAAATGCTGAAAAACCATAGGAAAAGTCATTCAAAACGGGGTCACGAAACCCTAGTTGAAAACGAATAGTCGTTTTAGAAAAATCGGAGAACCTTTGAGGAAACAACAAAATAGCTTAGAGTATACACAAATCTATCGTAGATCTGAAATAAAATCGGAAAATCTTAGGAGTTAGGGTTTCAGAGAACTCAGAGAAAACAAGACCTTAAAAATGTCACCGGCTTTAGCCGAAAAAGTCATAGATCTTACTCAAACGGCCGGAGGTGGCCGAAAAATGGCATGAGGGACCATGGGAGGAGTTGAACCGCTCCAGGTTCACCTAAGAACCTTAGGGTAGCATCCAACCGGTGTGGGGTGAAGTAGGGGCCAGGAGATGATGAGAGGTCATGGTTTCCGGCGAGGGAAGTGGCTAGAGCGGGTGGACAGTGTCCATCAGAGAGGATGAGACGAGAAGGTTCTACAGAGAACCGGAGATAGAGAGAGACTAGAGAGATGAATGAGAGGGGAGTGAATGAGGGGAAGAGGGTAGTCGTTAGGGGTTAATTAATGAAGGGGTGTTTTTGGGCCGTTGATAAAAATTGATCAATGGCCAGAATTTAATCAGACGTTGGGTCGGGTGGGTCTTAGAGATTGGGTTTGGGTATTGGGTTATGTAATTGGGCTGGTTTCAATTGGGCTAGGGTCAAATTAAATTAGGCTAAATTTTAAATAGAAATTGGCTACTTGTTAAATACTCAATTAAATAGATAAATAATTAATAAAAATAGCTAATAATTACATAAAATGAAATTAATTTTAAATAGGTGAAATTAAGGTAATTAACTGATATTTAAAATATAAACTGACTAACTATTGAATTAAGATGGTATAAAATGTACAATTAGGCTATAATTGCAAAATTATTGTAAGTATAGCCAAATAATGCCAAATTGGCTAATTTGTGAAATAATTAAATTCTAATAGAATTAAAAAAATGATATGAGCCAGGAAATATTTTAAAATTATTTATAATGTAATTTATGAATAATTATTGAATATAAAATACTGAATAAATTATAAAGAAATTAATAAAAATACGGAAAATTACGAAAAAATACCAATTTGTTATAAAAAGTGATTTTGGAAGGTATATATGCAAATGTAAAATAATTTGAGGAAAAATTGGGTATCAACAGCTGCCCCTCTTTACCCGGGAAGAATGAAAGAGTTGTCTGGTAAAGATATGATGGCCAATTTTGACCGAGCGAAACGGTTTGAAAAGATTTAGGCTGCACCCTGGTTTCTGAGTTGCCTACAAATCCCTAGTTTTACAAGAATCAGGCCGTATGTAGTTCAGGAGTCATCGGCGAAGTATACCGATGAAGTCTCGCAAGAACGGACGCAACACATAGGACTAGATGGACAAACAGTTTATAGGAATGGTTAGGGGAACTGGAGCGGGATCGCTCCTGCCAGGATGACTGTTGCTTGCCGGATTACCTGCAAATAGATATGACAAGCATATACTGTGCGTAATTTAAACATGATGCAAGTTCCCATCGGACCATGAATGATGTCTTTGGACGGTTAAGGATGACGTCCTCAGACCATGACTTCATGGGCCATGAATTGCTCGATGCAGGATTCGCAGGCCATGAAATGATGTTCTCGGGCTATGAGGATGATGCCTCCGAACCATTACGCCTTTGAATAATGATATGCAAAAGATTAAAGGAGATCCTCAGGCCATGACATGGTGTTCTCGGGCCATGAAGATGGTGCCTCCGAACGATGACGCCTTTGGATAAGTTGGCGATATTTAAGCCCATGAAGAATGTAGTAGTATGATGCTGACAAGACAGAGCTTAGTCTTGAAAATTAAAGGGCAGAGCTTAGCCTGAAAAGAAGGCAAAATCAATAGTGCTTGAGACAACGGTTAGTCTCGAAAAGTAAATTAGAGGCAGAGCTTAACCTCGGAAGGCAGAATAGTAGCCTTATTCAAATGTAGGTGGAGACAATGCTTAGTCTCGGAAGGTAGAATGGTAGCCTTATGTAAGGGAAGGCAACATGGTGGCCTTATGCAAGTTGGAAGGCAGAATGGTAGCCTTATGCAAATGCAGGTGGAGGTAGAGCTTAACCTCGGAAGGCAGAATGGTAGCCTTATGCAATGTAGATGGAGACAGTGCTTAGTCTCGGAAGGCAGAAAGGTAGTCTTATGCAAGTTGGAAGGCAGAATGGTATCCTTATGCAAGTTGGAAGGTAGAATGGTAGCCTTATGCAAATGCAGGTAGAGGTAGAGCTTAATCTCGGAAGGCAGAATGGTAGCCTTATACAATGTAGATGGAGACAATGCTTAGTCTCGGAAGGCAGAAGGGTAGCCTTATGCAGAGATGCGAATGCAGATGGAGACAACGTTTAGTCTCGGAAGGCAGAATGGTAGCCTTATGCAATAAAATAACAAACGATAGTAGAGTTTCTTAGCTGATAGCAGATTGCGGCGGTGCGATTACTGTGAGCATTGTGACTACAGAACATTATTTGTATGTGCTGATAGCAAATGTCGCCAAGTGTAACGGTTTAAGAATCGTACTTTGAACAATGCCTGTCTTTTGGGCAGATAGTATGTTTTGGGGCTTTTGCAACCTTAGTGCCTGCATCCAATAAAAAAATCGTGAGTTTTGTAGGGGGGGGAGAGGTTAGTTTGTATCCCTGTTGGCTTTGCTTGACTCGTTTGGCTTGATCTGATGATATTGTCTGTATCATTGGGGTAGCTTTTGCTAAACAAAGCTGTTTTAAGAACAAACAGGCAGAATTTCATTGAGCCTATTCCAGTGAAGATCCATAATCAGTCGTCTTACTGTGCCCATGTCGAAGAAGAAGTAGACGGAAAGCCTTGGTTTCATGACATCAAGGAGTACTTAGCAAAAGGAGAGTACCCAGAGCTTGCAAATCCGACTTCGAAAAGCACACTTCGAAGACTATCCAACAACTTCTTACACAATAGAGGAATCCTGTATAGGAGGACTCCCGATTTGGGATTATTAAGATGTGTCAACGCAAAGGAAGCATCTAGACTACTAGAGGAAATTCATGTTGGGACTTGCGGTCCACATATGAACGGTTTTGTCTTAGCAAAGAAGATACTCCGGGCTGGTTACTTTTGGATGACTATGGAAACAGACTGCATCCAGTATTTTCGAAAATGCCACCGATGTCAAATACATGCAGACATGATAAAGGTACCTCCAAACGAGCTTAATGCAACAAGCTCACCATGGTCGTTCACCGCCTGGGGAATGGACGTTATTGGACCAATCGAAACAGGTTCATTCTAGTTTCCATCGGCTATTTCACCAAATGGGTCGAAGCAATATCCTACAAAGAAGTGACTAAGAAAGTCGTGGTCGTCTTTGTTCGCGACCGTGTTGTTTGCCGGTTCAGAATTCCGGAGTCAATCATTACTGATAATAGTTCCAACCTCAACAACGATTTAATGAAAGCTATGTGTGAAACTTTCAAGATCAAACATAAGAACTCCACAGCTTACAGACCTCAGATGAATGGAGTTGTAGAAGCCGCCAACAAAAACATCAAGAAGATACTAAGAAAGATGATAGAAAAGAAAAGCAATGGCACGAAAAGTTATCATTCGCTTTACTGGGATATCGCACCACAATCCGCACATCAACTGGGGCAACCCCCTATATGATGGTTTATGGTACAGAGGCGGTCATTCCCGCCGAGGTAGAAATTCCTTCCTTGAGGATCATACAAGAAGCTGAGCTCAGCGACGCAGAGTGGGTAAAGAACCGTTATGAGCAACTAGACCTCATAGACGGAAAGAGAATGAATGCAGTCTGCCATGGTCAACTCTACCAGAATAGAATGTCCAGAGCCTTCAATAAGAAAGTCAAGCCGAGATCATTCGCACCAGGGCAGCTGGTGTTAAAGAAAATCTTTCCACATTAAGACGAAGCCAAAGGGAAATTCTCTCCCAACTGGCAAGATCCATACATGGTTCACCGAGTGCTGACAGGAGGAGGACCTATACTTGCAGAAATGGACGGAGAAGTCTGGCCAAAACCAATCAATTCAGATGCTAGCAAACATTACTATGTGTAATCTTTATGTTTTATCAATTACGTAAATTGAACTACGCCTGACCTGATTCCTGTTTAAGAGGAGATACGTCGGCAACCCTATGGGTTCGGTCACAAATAAATAAAAATTCCATTTTTCCCCGCAATTGAAAAATGGGGCAGAATTTTGAGGAGGGCCCTCAAAATTCCGAAGCAAGTTCAGTCGATCGCCGCAGGTGCAACAGTCAGAAGCGTCAACCCACCAAACTGTGGCAGAATTTTGAGGAGGACCCTCAAAATTCCGTAGCAGGAGAGGTTTCAATGTCATGAACCACGTCACGGTCGTCGGTTCATCTGAAAGATATTTTAAATTATATTTAAACCTGGAAACATGTTGGAATTCTGTCTTCGCGAACCTCTTTCTTTACTCATGTATGTGGTACAACTACGACAGTATCTTGGAATTCTTTGTTTCCCATTCCCCTCGTACCTGATGTATAAGTAAGTCTGAATCTCCAATTACTAGAAGCTCTTGAACGTTCATGTCAATGGACATTTTGGGCCCTAAGATGCAGGCTTCGTATTCAGCCATATTGTTGGTGCAGGGAAATCTGAGTTTGGCGGATACC
This sequence comes from Nicotiana undulata, assembly GCA_005239495.1. Taxonomy (NCBI): domain Eukaryota; kingdom Viridiplantae; phylum Streptophyta; class Magnoliopsida; order Solanales; family Solanaceae; genus Nicotiana; species Nicotiana undulata. Next base: position 3,406 of record ML273764.1, on the reverse strand, counting down.
GGATAATTCTGACAAGTCTCTGATATCAGGACGACCCCAATGCCGACTCCCTTGAAATTTGCCTCTCCATCGAAGAACATTCTCCAACCGTCATATGAATCTGCAATATCGTCTCCTATGAATGATACCTCTTTATCAGGAAAATACGTTTTAGGGGTTCGTATTCTCCATCCACAGGGTTTTCAGCGAGGTGGTCTGCCAGTGCATGTCCCTTGACTGCTTTCTGAGTCACATAGACAATGTCGAACTCACTCAACAAGATTTGCCACTTGGCCAGCTTGCCAGTAGGCATGGGCTTCTGAAAGATGTATTTCAAGGGATCCATCCTTGATATGAGATATGTGGTATAGGCACAGAAGTAATGTCTCAGCTTCTGAGCGACCCAAGTCAGAGCGCAACAGGTGCGTTCCAAGAGAGAATACCGAGCTTCGTACGGAGTGAACTTCTTGTTGAGATAATAAATTGCTTTCTCATTTCTCCCTGTTTCATCGTGCTATCCCAGGACGCAACTGAAGGCTCCATCTAACACTACAAGGTAGAGTAGCAAAGGTCTACCTGGCTTATGTGGTACTAGGACTGGTGGTGTTGACATGTACTCATTGATTCTGTTGAAGGCCTTTTGGCAATCATCGGTCCGTTTGGTTGCAGCGTCCTTCTTTAGCATCTTGATCGGCTTACAGATAACCGTAGACTGTGCTATGAACCGACTGATGTAATTAAGCCTTCCCAAGAAACTCATCACATCTTTCTTGTTCCTTGGCGGTGGTAGTTCTTGAATGGATTTGACCTTTGATGGATCCAGTTATATCCCTCGACGGCTCACGATAAACCCAAGCAACTTCCCAGCAGGAACCCCGACTGTACACTTTGCGGGATTCAACTTTAGATTGTATTTCCGCAACCTATTGAAGAACTTTCTCAAGTCTGCTATGTGATCAGTGGCTTTCTTGGATTTCATAATAACATCATCTACGTATACCTCGATCTCCTTGTGTATCATATCATGGAACATAGTGGTCATGGCCTTCATGTAGGTGGCCCTTGCATTCTTTAGGCCTAATGGCATCATCTTGTAACAGTATACTCCCCACGGAGTGATGAAAGTCGTTTTCTCAGCATCTTGCTCATCCATCCAGATCTGATGATAACTAGCGAAGCAATACACGAATGATTGTAGTTCATGCTTGGCACAATTGTCAATCAAGATGTGTATGTTTGGCAAAGGGAAGTTGTCTTTTGGACTGGCCCGGTTGAGATCCCGGTAGTCGACATAGACTCTGACCTTCCCATCTTTCTTTGGTACTGGCACGATGTTAGCTAACCATGTCGGGTACTCAACTACCCTGAGAACCTGGGCGCTGATCTGCTTGGTAACTTCTTCCTTAATTTTCAAGCTCATATCAGGCTTGAATTTTTTGAGCTTTTGCTTTACCGGTGGACACATTGGATTGGTTGGCAGTTTGTGAGCCACAATGGACGTACTTAGACCAGTCATGTCATCATATGACCAGGCGAATATATCCTCAAACTCTTTTAGGAATTCTGTGTATTCCTTCTTTTCTGATGGCGACAGGTGAATGTTAATTCGTGTTTCCTTGACATTTTCTGAGTCCCCCAAGTTGACGACTTCGATCTCGTCTAGGTTGGACTTAGGTCTGTTCTCGAAATTCTCAACTTCTTTGACAATCTCGTCAGGTATGTCATTTTCCTCTAAATTAATGTCCGTTTGTTGCATTGTCTCATTGCATGTCACAGTCATTGGTTCATCAAGACAAGTAATAGTAATGCTATATAGGTAAAGTAATGAGAGGAAAACGATAGCAATAAATATTTGATAAGAAAATTAAAATGCTTTTAATAAACTGAATAATTATTTTGAACATTGAAGATCTTATTGCAGGTATTGAAGAATGCGAAAAGAAAAATCATTTAGTAAATAAAATAGTGAATAATGCTTGTTTTAGCCTTGCTACCCCGAGGCTCGTCGGGCTTCGGTTGTCCTGATGGTCCAATTCTTGAGGCATGCCCCTCCGCTCACAGCCTGTATGGAAGGGCATTCCTCCCCCTCCTCATCAAGAATGACACAACAGTCCATGTCACTGTCCTCCAGAAACAAGTTCCTCATTGCTGCAAGTGCTTCTTCTTCATCTGACCCATAAATAATGTCGGCTTGTTGGAAGGTCTGCTCTAGATGCGGTATCGGCTGCTCCAAAAGGTAATAAGGACCGCACCAAAGTGGCAACCATCTATTTAATTCTTACCAGGTGTATTCATAACTTAAACTGAAAGTGGTGCCGTGTTTCTTGAGCTTTATAGGCTTAGAGATTCCTTGAAGGTTCTTGCCGAGCCCTTTGCCAGGCTCGTACCCACTCCAACTTAGTATGCTTTCAATTTTGCTATCCCACCATTTTTCTTTGTCGATAGCATTGATCCGTTCAATGTTGTGGTAAGTTTCTCCACCTAGATTCCTTCTTCCCTCGATTGCCAGAATAGTCTGGCGGCTGTAAATAGGGCTGCTACCATCGTCATGAATAATCACCTCCTGGTGGTTCCACTCGAAAATCACTGCCTGATGCAGCGTTGATTCTACGGCCCCAGCATCATGGATTCATGGTCGCCCTTATAGCAAGTTGTAGGACGTTGGTACATCTATCACTTGGAAATCGACCTCTAACCAGGTTGGTCCCATCTGCAGGCACAGACTAATCTCACCAATGGTGGACCTTTGAGGACCATCAAAAGCTTTCACATTGATTGCTGCATCCTTTATCTCATGCAGCCCTTTACCCAGTTTGTTGAGTGTTATCAGCGGACATATGTTAAGACTAGACTCTCCATCGATCAGGATTCTGGTGATGAAATAATCTTCGCATTATGCGGTGATGTGCAATGCTTTGTTATGCCCTAGCCCTTCAGGTGGTAGCTCGCCTTCATGAAAAGTAATCTTATGGCTTTCCAACACTTGGCCCACCATATTGGCCATTTCTCCGCTAGTGATACTGTTGCACCCCATGTTTTCGTACATGAGAGTACATCGTAAGTTAATTGATGTAAGCTCACGAATAATATTATATTTGATGGAATATAAAGTAAGTTAATCATATTACATTTGAGGTTACAAATATTTAAGATCATGAATAACGAGTGCCAAGAGGGTTGGAAAGCTTAGAAGCTAAACCAACTGAAGAGAATAAGTTTCATCAAAAGTCGACGAGTTTGGAATGTTATAACATGTACTTTAGGGTGAGAATATAATTAATTAAATTATAAGGACCCATATTCACGTATGTTGGCTCATGCCATAAGTTAATAGACATAAACAGGATAAGATATTATCTTTGAGATGATAAAGAAGTTAATTTTATTGATCTTAAATGATACAAGAGTGTATAAGAGTGATTAACAC
>ML273762.1:25073-38628 GCA_005239495.1 Nicotiana undulata | reverse complement strand
GGTGAAAGCTTGTGATCAATGTCAACGCCAAGGGTCCATCTCCAAGAGGCACGAAATTCCAATAACCTTCGTCTTGGAGGTTGAAATCTTTGATGTATGGGGGATTGACTTTATGGGGCAGTTCGTTAGCTCTTGTGGGATGAAATATATTCTTGTTGCGGTGGACTATGTCTCCAAGTGGGTTGAAGCCGTCGCCTTGGCCAATAATGAAGCTAAGAGTGTAACCGCGTTCTTGAAAAGAAACATATTCACACGGTTTGGCACTCCAAGAGCAATTCTCAGTGACGGTGGATCTCATTTCTGCAACCGGGCTTTCAATAGCCTATTGGAGAAATACGGCGTCAAGCACAAGGTAGAAACTCCCTATAACTGAATTACATAGTTCTTAAAATGTATAACTGAATAAATTACAATTTTATTTTCTGGAATGGAAATACGGCTTCTGTAAAGATTCGTTTTATGAACATCATGGAAAAGAACTAAAAATTGAATCCCTAACTAGTTGCTCCACATTTGGATACTTTGCACTTGCAGCTCTTCTTTTGCAGTTTCTAATCATCCCAATATAGATATATTATGCATCTACTAGAGCAAATATGACCATAAAAGGGGTCAAATTTGACTCTAATGATGTGAGATTATATAATACTAAACAGAATCTTTTTGTCCATTTGCTTGAATGAATCTGACCATGGAAGGGGTCAGATTTACTCCAATGATGCCACCTTATTTGACTCTTAACATTCATACCCATACTTCAGCAAGTATTAATTTGAATACTTTGACTACTCTTGGCATTTAAAGAGTCCAGATTCCTTACTCTAAGGCCCTTTCGATTACCTATTTTATACCCTTAACGGGGTGATTTTCAGCTACTAAGCCATTGTTTATGCACTACTATGGAGTGAATTTAACCATTACAAGGTCAAATTCATCTACCGTAGTGCAAATTATCTTAATAATAGACTAAAGCAAATATAAAACTAACGTCTAACTACACAAAATCCATGCATTCTGAAACCAATAAACTTGAATTCTATACAAACAGATTCTGGTATTGTATATACTTCTTCAGATTCATTTATCAACATATGAACCAATCTCATTTCAGATTTTCATACCAAGATCAAAGAAGCAGAAAACACAACTAGAGGAGGAAGATTCAGACAAAGAAGAAGAAGAATGAAATTCATATTTGAGCCTTTCGATAAAGTTAAACAGTTACATACCGTTCAAAGAGAAAATGACAAAGATATCTGGACCAAATAAGGTCCAAGGAGAAGATCAGATTCAGCAAAGCAGAAGGATAATCAGCAGTAATAAACAACAACTTCAGCAACAACTAACGACCCAGAATCAAGACCCGATAATACCAAAAGAAATCCAGGAACTTAAATAGGAATATTTGAGATTTTTATAAAAGAAATCAGAATACCAATGATGAACCAAGAAATGAGAATCAAACACTAGAACTTTAATCAAATACTTTCACTAATATTCTTTGGAAATTTCATTTATGAAGGAGGAAAGCTATTCTGATTTTTTTGTGTGTTTTCAAATGTCTTCAGTAGCTAAAATGGATGTAAAAGAGTGCAAAGGCAAGTGAAGAAATCAGGGATTTCGTGTGTGTGTAGGTAATTTTCAGTATCTAGAGAAGGTCTTTAATAGTCTAAAGGGAGGGTCTATTTATAGGAAGCTTGGGGATGAAATATGCTTTAGCAGATTCCTTATCCAAAATGAGCTGAAATGGTATATAGGGCAGCTGTCACCCTTATCCTTTGGAACAGCTGCCCCTATTCCAGAAGCTTCCAGCCTATGAATGACCCTAATACCCTTAAAAAATCTGATTTCTCAAATCTAGAAGGTTCTTGGGTCTTTACACCCAAGATTCCTTCACCTAAGATTCCTAAAATACCCCTTGAAATTCCTGAAATTACCCTTAGGTAACTAGGGTTAGGTTTAATTGGGGTCAATCATTAACTCTAGTTAGGAACTTTGGTTATCTCAACCTAATAAGTTCTCTTTAACTAGTGTTTAGGACTTAAATACCTAAAGGTTACCCAACTACCTACTGACTTCAACTTTGTTTTAGATTACTAAATTAATTAGTTAATTAGTCTTCTAATTAGGTGGTTAATTATCCTAGTTTTAAAGTGCATCGAAAAATCCTAGTCGATTTACATGCATATTAACCCGAGCTCATTAATTCATGAATCAAACAAACACATAGAAAACCAGCAATTAAGCAGGATATTCAGAAGAATTTGACCATAACGAGTACAAGAAACAATTTTAAAACTTATGAACATTAAGACATAAACTGCATTATTCGAATGTCTAAGCGGGTTAGATTAATCTAACATGTACAATTAGGCTAAAACCAACAGAATCAATCAACCAAAGAGTAAATCAAACGACAGTGATATGATCCTAATCCGACTACTAAGCAATTCAAACATGAAATCCTTTAGGGTCTTTTGGATCAACCACGGGAAGGAACATACAATCAAATAGGGATAGGAAAAAATAACTAAATAAGCAAAGAAGAGCTAACTAAACAGGAACAAATGAAAACAGTGATTCAATATGATTTATTGTTTTTAATAGTGAATAGAAATAGTAAAGAGGAGAGGATATACCCGTTAAAGGTATTTGGCCGAAAAATATGACATCGCCGGTGTCACGCCCCAAAACCGAGGGACGGGACCGATGCCTAACCGGATGAACCCAGTCAAGCCGACCTGGATTGCCTTTTTCTACCCAACGCATTTCCCCGTGTTCATAATACACATTGTTCCATATGGCATAGCCAATTTAGATTCAAAGTACGATTTACAACATAATTTCATTTTCCTCTTTTAACTTTCAACAATTTATAATCCAAAACATACAAGTAACATACAACATTTCCGATACGATCCACAATTACTAGTGAGTACAACTACCGCCCAAAATATACATGAATGTACAACCCACACAGTATCTACGGAGCCTCTAAGAGTACTAGAAGTCTTACATAAACCTGCCGGTAACAAGGCCCCGGCTATACTTTTTTACAACATAAGAAAAAGGGAATAATAAAGTCCACACACGGCCCTGAGAGGAAATGGGGCTCACCAGAACTGATGAAAAGATGAAGAGGAGGCACCACTAACGGCGGGCTGAGCTACCTGGTATGGAACCACCTACATCCATAAAAAAGATGTAGCGCCCCCGGAAAAAGGGATGTTAGTACCGTTGAATAGTACTAGCATGTATGAACAAAGTTTATTCTAAGTAAAAATCAAATAATACAAAATTAGAAGACAGCCAGGGCAACCATACAAATAGCACATAAATATACAGAAAATCACAATAATGCTTTCACAATTACTCATTTCAATTATTCATCCGTTCACATTTCACCCTTATTACCTCTCCGCCCTTATTACTTCGTGTTGCGGCGCGCAACCTGATCCCACCGTAGATTCACATTTCACCCTTATTACCTCTCCGCCCTTATTACTTCGTGTTGCGGCGCGCAACCTGATCCCACCGTAGATTCACATTTCACCCTTATTACCTCTCCACCCTTAATACTTCATGTTGCGGCGTGCAACCCGATCTCACCACACAATCACATCTCACCCGTATTACCTCTCCAACCTTATTACTTCGTGTTGCGGCGTGCAACCCGATCCCACCGTACAATCACATTTAATAGCAACAACAATCAATCAATTATATCACAAGGATTTTCATCATCAAGAACATAAATTCATGTCACCCATAACTATGTGAAATCAAGGCACATTGATCCTTACCAAACAGTGATTCATGTATGGTGTTGCCAAAATTATTTAACTTGACTAATTCAATTCACAATCTGTTCATCATTTGCCACACACGGCCTTTAGCAATTAAGTAAATTCCCACATTAGAGTACATTAACGTTCTTCATTTAGTAGCACATACTCCTATATCGACATAATTGGAACGTTTAACAAGCCTTACACATGATAGGATAAGCATAGAGAATCACCCTTCACAATCTCAATTAGCATGGTAGTCAACTAGGAAAATCAGGGAATGAAATCTCACACTTCAACATAGCCGGACAATCAATTCACATATGCTCAAGCAATAAATTCTTACCGTGTCCTCGGACACCAACAAGGTGACTCTACAAAGATTAAAGTTTGCCATACATACCTCGAGTCGAATTTCCCCTTTAATTTTTATCCCAAATCACCGGACCGTCTAGCACCGTCAATCTATTCCACAAAAGGACATATTTCACTTAGAATTAAGAATCTTGAATTCAATTGAGCATTTTACCAAACATTATGTGACCCCTTAGATTATTAACCCCCTTACTGTGAATAATTACCCCAACTCGTTTTCCCTTTACTAGATTACGGAGTTTAACTCACATGCATGCAAGGTCTCAACTTTCATTTTCAAGAACCAACCTATTTCTTCTTTCTAATTCATTCACTTCAAGACTGGTTTTGAACGCCGCGTAACATCATCTTCAACCAACCTCCACCGTACACCAACCAGGAAGAAAGATTTAGTGCTTTCCACCTTTCCGCCAAACCAGAACGAGAGCCAATCGGGTCGATCAGAATGTCCTTATTTCACAGGTCAGCTGAAAGACGGTATATATCAACATTTGTGTTTTATTCTTAACCAAATTCTGAGAAATTGGGGAAATAGGGTGAAGACTTACCTCCTGTGACGAAGAAGGTGAAGATTACTCGATAATTTTCGGGCCTGAGTAGAGATGATGGACCAATTTGATGATGAAGAAGACTTTATCTCACTAAACCCACTCTCCCTTCTCTCTATTTTTGTTCAGATAAATGTTAAAAATGAAGCGGGGGGTGTTTTATTAAACTGGGGTCGGGGGAGAAATTAGAAATTAAAAGATCCCCGAAGCAGGAAATGCGGTCAGGAATGCGATCGCATTCCTGCTATGCGGTCCGCATTCCTGTCGCATAGTTGGCCCTCATATGGGCCAAAATGGGAACCGGACTGCCTTGGTATGCGACCATTATGCGGTCCGCATCACGTTATGCGATCGCATAGTGCGTCGCATAACTCCCTCCGCAAGAATCAAGGTGCTAGAATGCGACAACTATGCGGCCCGCATTCTTGGAATGCGATCGCATCTTGGGCCGCATAACTGTCCTCAAATTGGACAACATCCTGTCTAGGTATGCGACCACTATGCAGTCTGCATACCTGTTATGCGATCGCATAGTGCGTCGCACAACAACACAATTCTGGGAAATTTTATGTTTTAAGCCCAGGGGTACTTTTTACTAAAAAAGGTTACTTTTTAAGAATTTCTACAGTTATAACAACACAGGGACCTATTCGGGCATTATTTTAGACATGAAATTTTTACAGGTCTTTACATCCTCCCCCACTTAAAATCATTCATCCTCGAATGAGGATCGGGGGAATCATTTTGGACAACACAATACGCTAACCCCCAATTTTCACAAACTCCGATATTTTTCTGAAACTTTCGCCAGAGTTTCCTTTGTAATTAGGCCTATCTACCTGTCAGAGAGCCCCCGAAACACATTGTTAACTAGATTTCACACATTTTCAATTACTCCAACAACTTGCACATAATTCAGTTATCCCATCAAATCGTATATAATTCAATTACTTCAACATGCTTATACATAATTCAGTTAACACCACAACTTGCATATCATTTGACTATCACATGAATTGCACATAATTTAGCTTACTTCAAGAAGTTGCACATTACCCAAATAATCACAATATGCACAGAAGCAATTTCTTTGTTTCTCAGTCTACGGACTTTCCTATCAAGAATGGCAACCGAAACCTCTTCATATGACAATTCTTCATTAATTTCAATGGTCTCAACTGGCAAGATGGTAGCTGGATCTCCAATTACCTTTTTTTAACATGGACACATGAAACACTGGGTGCACTAATGACATTTCAGGGGGCAATTCCAGCCTATACGCTACTTGCCTTATCCTTTGAGCGATTCGATACGGCCTAACATACCTCAGACTCAATTTCCCTTTCTTCCCAAACCACATCACTCCCTTCATGGGAGACACCTTCAAGAATACCCAATCATCTACTTGAAACTCCAAATCCCTACGACGAACATTCGCATAGGATTTCTGACGACTCTGAGCAGTTTTCATCCTTTCCTGAATGACCCTAACTTTTTCCATAGCTTGATGCACAAGATCCGGTCCTAACAATTCCGCCTCACCAACCTCAAACCATCCAATCGGAGACCAACACCTCCTTCCGTACAATGCCTTAAATGGGGCCATTTGAATACTAGCATGGAACCTGTTATTGTAAGCAAACTCTATAAGTGGCAAGTGATCATCTCAGCTACCCTTGAAATCTAAAACACAAGCCCGCAACATATCTTCAAGCATCTGAATGGTCCGCTCCGCTTGACCGTCCGTCTGTGGGTGGAAAGTTGTACTGAGATTCACCTGAGTACCCAAACCTTGCTGAAATTTCCTCCAAAAGTTAGCTGTGAACTGGGCTCCTCGATCCGAGATAATAGAAACTGGAGTGCCATGGAGTCTGACTATTTATTTGATATACAACTGAGCGTACTGTTCTGCAGTATCAGTGGACTTGACTGGCAAGAAATGCGTCGACTTCGTGAGTCGATCCACTAATACCCAAATTGAGTCGATCTTGTGCTGAGTGCGAGGTAACCTTACCACAAAGTCCATTTTGATCATTTCCCATTTCCATATTGGTATTTCCATAAGCTGCCAACCAACCGGGCCTTTGATGCTCGGCCTTCACTTGCTGACAATTCAGACACCTAGCCACAAAGTCCGCCACACCCCTCTTCATACCATTCCACTAATTAATCTCCTTGAGATCATGATACATTTTCGTAGAACCTGAGTGAACAGAATACCTGGAAATATGAGCCACTTCCATCACCCTCTCCCGGAGATCATCCACATCTGGAACACATAATCTCCCTTGACACCGCAAGACACCATCATCATTGCCGAGTGAAAATGCTAAAGTTTTGTGATTCAAAATTGCTTCCCTCAATTGTGCCAAAGACGGATCCCTGAATTGCTTTCCCTTGACTTCCACTACAAGCGAAGACTCTGCTCCATTACACACCACAACATTCCCCTCGTCAGAGGTCGAAAGACAGACCCCAAGATTGGCCAACTGATAAACCTCCCGAGCCAAAGGCCTCTGACCGGCTTCCAAGTGTGACAAGATACCCATGGATTTCCGACTAAGAGCGTCGGCCACCACATTCGCCCTCCCTGGATGGTACAAGATATTCATATCATAGTCTTTGAGCAATTCTAACCACCTCCGCTGCCTTAAGTTCAACTCCTTCTGCTTGAATAAATACTGAAGACTCTTGTGGTCTGTGAACACGTCCACATGGACCCCATAAAGATAATGCCGCCAGATTTTCAATGCAAACACAGCCGATGCAAGCTCCAAATCATGCGTCGGATAATTCTTCTCGTGATTCTTGAGCTGCCTTGAAGCATACACTATAACTTTGCCACATTGCATCAACACACACCCCAAACCAACTCTCGAAGCATCACAATAAACCACGAATCCCTATGAACCTTCTGGCAAGGTCAACACTGGCGCCGAAGTCAATCTCGACTTCAATTTCTGAAAACTCTTTTCACAAGCATCGGACCACTGAAATTGAACTGCTTTTTGCGTCAGCTTAGTCAATAGGGAGGCGAGAGTAGAGAATCCCTCCACAAATCTTCGATCATACCCAGCTAGACCCAAAAAACTGCGAATCTCTGTCGAGGTCGTCGGTCTAGGCCAATCCTTTACCGTTGCAATCTCTTGGGGATCAACCTGAATCCCTTCCCTGGAAACAACGTGGCCCAAAAAGGTGAATGATTCTAGCCAGAACTCACATTTTGAAAACTTTGCATACAACTGGTGCTGATGAAGAGTCTGCAGAACTACCTTGAGGTGATTAGCATGACCTTCCCGACTTCACGAATATACAAGGATGTCATCAATGAAGACAATCACAAAGGAGTCAAGAAACGGTTTGAAAACCCGATTCATAAGATCCATAAAAGTTGTTGGGGTGTTGGTTAGCCCAAAAGAAATTACCAGAAATTCGTAGTGCCCATAACGAGTCCTAAAGGCGGTCTTAGGGATATCCTTCTCCCTGATCTTTAGATGGTGATACCCGGACCGTAAGTCAATCTTCGAGAAGAACCTAGCACCTTGCAATTGATCAAACAAGTCATCTATCCGAGGCAATGAATATTTGTTTTTGATGGTGACCTTGTTGAGCTGCCGATAATCGATACACATCTGAAGCGATCCATCCTTCTTTCTGACAAAAAGAACCAGTACGCCCCAAGGCGACACACTTGGCCGAATGAAACCCTTTTCTAATAGATCTTTCAATTGTTTTTTAACTCCCTTAATTCTGCTGGCGCCATCCTGTAAGGTGGAATAGATATTTGCTGCGTATCTGGCAATACATCAATCCCGAAATCGATCTCTCTATCTGGCGGAATCCCAGGAAGCTCCTATGGAAATACTTCAAGAAACTCATTCACAACCGGCACGGACTCGGGAGCAGGCACCTCTGAAGTGGTGTCCGCAACCCGGACCAAATGAGAGATGCACCCCTTCCTAATCATCTTGGAGGCCTTAAGATAGGAAATAAACCTGCCCCTCGGCACAACATCATTTCCTTTCCATTCAATAACTGGTTCATTAGGAAACTTGAGCCTCATAATTCTAGTTTGGCAGTCGAGTTTAGAAAATCACGAGTAGAGCCAATCCATCCCCATGATAACATCAAAATATACCATTTCTAACTCAATAAGATCGGTCGTGGTATCTCGACCACACACCGTGACAACACAATTCCTATAGACTCGCGCGACTGTTATAAAATCACCAACCGGAGACGACAATGAGAACGTCTCATGAAGCTGTTCGGGTTCTACCCCAAAACTTGAAGCAATAAATGGAGTAACATATGACAATGAAGATCCGAGATCAATAAGAGCATAAACATCATGTGCTTGAACAATCAGAATACCTGTGACAACATCTGGAGAAGCCTCAGCACTCTGACGACCACTCAAAGCATAAAACCAACTGGGTCCCCCTTGACCCCGTGCTCTACCCCTAGCTGCACCATGCCCTGCTGGTGCTGGAGGGCATGCCGAAGATGTGGCGGCTGAAGAACTGGACGGCTGAGCAGTACCCCTACCTATGCCCTGACTGGGTGCACGATAGTTTCTCTGGACATGGCCTCTCTCTCCGCATCTATATCACACCGGTATATCCAAGTAACATGGCTCCGAACGGAACCTCCCACACTTTGGAAATGGGACCCTCCGCTGCTGCTAGAACCTCCCCCAGAACGGCCCGACTGATGGAACCTCCTGCTGTCTGAACCAGGCCCAAAGCGACCTCCCTGCTGATAACTGTGCCCTTATGGCGGTGCACTAGCTGAGGACTGAGCATAGGACTGAGATGGCCCTGATGACCCTCTCCCAAGGGCTGACCTCCCACCTGCAACTGAACTCCCAGGGTTGCCCGCTGACCGGGCCCTACAACCACTTTATCTCTCCATTCTTATCTTTAGTTTCCGAGCCTCTGTAACCTGGGCGAATCCCACAATCTTACCATAGTTCATGTCTGAGTGCAAAGCAACTGTAGCAGCCTCATTAACAACCAAGGGACTAAGGCCCTGAACAAATCGACGAACTCTGGCCTCCATAGTCAGCATCACGTGGGTAGCATACTTGGACAGACGCACAAACTCCATATGGTACTCCCACACACTCATGTGGCCCTGTTTAAGGACCTCAAACTCTGCAGCACGGGATGCCCTAGTCTCGGAAGCAAGAAATGATCCATGAAAGCATCCACAAACTCATCCCACCTCGCCAGAGGGCTCAACTCTCCACGGGAACTCTCCCACATCTCGAACCATGAATAGGCCGCTCTCTTCTACCGGTAGGAAGCTAACTCCACCCCTCTGTCTCAGTAGCCCTCATAACCCGGAGAGTCTTGTACATTTAATCTATAAAATCCTGAGGGTCGGCCTCTGGGTCGGTGCTTGTGAACTCTGGAGGGGCTAACCACATAAACTAGTTGACTGTGGAACCCGAAGAATGCCCTTGCTCGCTAGAGGAAGCAGGGGCAGCATGTGATCTTTGGGCCTCGGAGGCCACTAACTGGGTCAATATCTGAATAGCTCCCCTGAGGTCCCCATCAGAAATACCGGGATCGGAAGCTGGGACTGAGAAAGGATCAGGAATATCAGCGGGAGGGATTTCAGTACCCTCCGCTGGAGCAGGAATAAGGATAGACTGGCCTGGCACGGAGGAGTCAGGCAGATTCAAGTTCAGAGAATCATTCTCACCCGCACCATCAGATAAGGGATTTATGGCCACACTTGGGTCGCATTGGCCTCTAGGCCGAGTCGAGCTCTCTTCTTGGGCGCCATTTACTGAAAATTAGGACAATGCACGAGTTAGATAAAGATATTCTCACCTTCCACTTCGTCGCACGATACAGAGTAACAATGAAAGGGTATTTTCCTAAATGTCCATACAGCCCCCTAATTATAGATGTGGTCGACAACAGACCGATAAGAAGGGCTCTACTAGACACGGCTCCGAGACCTCCTAGGACACTTCAAAAATCATAGGCTCTGATACCAAGTTTGTCACGCCCCAAAATCGAGGGACGAGACCGGCGCCTAACCGGATGAACCCAGTCAAGCCAACCTAGATTGCCTTTTTCTACCCAACGCATTTCCCGTGTTCATAATACACATTGTTTCATATGACATAGCCAATTTAGATTCAAAGTACGATTTACAACATAATTTCATTTTCCTCTTTTAACTTTCAACAATTTATAATCCAAAACATACAAGTTACATACAACATTTCCGACACGATCCACAATTACGAGTGAGTACAACTACCGCCCAAAATATACATATATGTACAACCCACACATTGTCTACGGAGCCTCTAAGAGTACTAGAAGTCTTACATAAACCTGCCGGTAACAAGGCCCCGACTATACCTTTTTACAACATAAGCAAAAGGGAATAATAAAGTCCACACACTGCCCCGAGAGGAAATGGGGCTCACCAGAACTGCTGAAAAGATGAAGAGGAGGTACCACTAACTGAGGGATGAGCTACCTTCTATGGAACCACTTACATCCATATAAAAGATGTAGCGCCCCCGAAAAAAGGGACGTTAGTACTGTTGAATAGTACTAGCATGTATGAACAAAGTTTATGCTAAGTAAAAATCAAATAATACACAATTAGAAGACAGTCAGGGAAACCACACAGATACCACATAAATATACAAAAAATCACAATGAAGGTTTCACAGGTACTCATTTCAATTATTCATATGTTCACATTTCACCCTTATTACCTCTCCGCCCTTATTACTTCGTGTTGCGGCGCGCAACCCGATCCCACCGTACATTCACATTTCACCCTTATTACCTCTCCACCCTTATTACTTCATGTTGCGGCGTGCAACCCGATCCCACCACACAATCACATATCACCCTTATTACTTCGTGTTGCGGCGTGCAACCCGATCCCACCGTAGAATCACATTTGATAGTAACAACAACCAATCAATTATATCACAGGGATTTTCATCATCAAGAACATAAATTCATATCACCCATAACTATGTGAAATCAAGGCACAATGATCCTTACCAAACAGTGATTCATGTATGGTGTTGCCAAATTTTTTAAACTTGACTAATTCAATTCACAATTTCTGTTCATCATTTGCCACACATGGCCTTTAGCAATTAAGTACATTCCCACATTAGAGTACATTAACGTTCTTTCATTTAGTAGCACATACTCCCATATCGACATATTTGGAACGTTTAACAACCCTTACACATGATAGGATAAGCATAGAGAATCATCCTTCACAATCTCAATTAGCATGATAGTCAACTAGGAAAAATCAGGGAATGAAATCTCACACTTCAACACAGCCGGACAATCGATTCACATATGCTCAAGCAATAAATTCTTACCGTGTCCTCGGACACCAACAAGGTGACTCTACAAAGATTAAAGTTTTTCATACATACCTCGAGTCGAATTTCCCCTTTAATTTTTATCACAAATCACGGGACCGTCTAGCACCGTCAATCTATTCCACAATGTGACATATTTCACTTAGAATTAAGAATCTTGAATTCAATTGAGCATTTTACCAAACATTATGTGACCCCTTAGATTACTAACCCCCTTTTTGTGAATAATTACCCAAACTCGTTTTCCCTTTACTAGATTACAGAGTTTAACTCACATGCATGCAAGGTCTCAAATTTCATTTCAAGAACCAACCTATGTGTGTTTTATTCTTAACAAAAATCTGAGAAATTGGGGAAATAGGGTGAAGACTTACCTCTTGTGATGAAGAAGGTGAAGATTACTCGATAATTTCTGGGCCTGAGTAGAGATGATGGACCAATTTGATGAAGAAGAAGACTTTCTCTCACTAAACCCACTCTCCCTTCTCTCTCTTTTTGTTCAGATAAATGTTAAAAATGAAGGGGGGGGGGGGTGTTCTATTAAACTGGAGTCGGGGGCGAAATTAGAAATTAAAATAGTCCCGAAGCAGGAAATGCAGTCAGGAATGCGGTTCGCATTCCTGTCGCATAGTTGGCCCTCATATGGGCCAAAATGGGAACCAGACTGCCTTGGTATGGGACCATTATGCGGTCCTCATACACGTTATGCGATCTCATAGTGCGTCACATAACTCCCTCCGCAAGAATCAAGGTGCTAGAATGCGACAACTATGCGGCCCGCATTCTTGGAATGCGATCGCATCTTGGGCCGCATAGCTGTCCTCAAATCGGACACCATCCTGTCCAGGTATGCCACCACTATGCGGTCCGCATACCTGTTATGCGATCGCATAGTGCGTCGCATAACAACGCAATTCTGGGAAATTTTATGTTTTAAGCCCAGGGTACTATTTGCTCAAAAAGGTTCATTTTTAAGAATTTCTACAGTTATAACAACACAGGGACCTATTCGGGTATTATTTTAGACATGAAATTTTTACGGGTCTTTACAGCCGGACCTTGGCCGGATTCCGACG
This sequence comes from Nicotiana undulata, assembly GCA_005239495.1. NCBI lineage: Eukaryota > Viridiplantae > Streptophyta > Magnoliopsida > Solanales > Solanaceae > Nicotiana > Nicotiana undulata. The sequence goes on along the minus strand of ML273762.1, from coordinate 25,457 downwards.
GGGTTTGAAAATAACTCAAACCCACATGAATCAATAGCCCTTAATAAGAGCTACTGACTCATGTAAATGAGAGATATTGAAGGTCTTCAAATCGACAAGTAGGGGGAGACTAGGGTTTCTGTTTTCCAGATCTGAAATTGAAGAAATTTGAGCGGGTTTTTGGTGAAGTTGATGGTAGGGGTGATTGAGTAGAAGGAGGAGATTGTCTGGGTAAAATTTGGGTTTGATTGGTGGTGCTCCACCGCCGGAGGCTATTTCCGGCCGGCGGAGAGGTGGTGGAGCCATGGAGAAAGTCGGTTGGGTGAGAGAGACAGGGGAAAGGGGGGTGTTAGACTTAGGGAAATTGAGGGTATGGGGGGGGGGGGGGGGTGGGGGGATTTTATA
>ML273762.1:0-24874 GCA_005239495.1 Nicotiana undulata | reverse complement strand
GGGGGTGTTAGACTTAGGGAAATTGAGGGTAGGGGGTGTTTGGGACACTTTTATACTAAGAAGGTGATGAGTTCCGGACCGTTGGATCAAGGTGATCCAACGGCTGATGTTGAAAGGTCTTGAAACGGTGCCGTTTTGGGTAGTGAGGGCTTGGACGGATTTAAGTTTAATTGGGCTGTGTTGGGTGAAGGCGGCTTGGGCCTGGGCAATTCTAGCCCAGGTCCATTTTAGGCTTCTAAATCTTAAACTAAGTTAATTAATTAAATTAAGACTAAAATGTAACAATTAATTCTAAACTAATTTTGTTATTCAATTATAAATTAATTAATTAAACTCACACCATTCAATTTACCCCTAATCATTTACAAGGCAATTTTAACAATTTTATTGAAAGAAATAATTAAATTAAAAAATTGAACATTAATCGACTTTATATCAAATAATTATATTTATTTAGATATTAATTAAGATTACGCATCTAATTATGCCGCTTTAAATCATTTATACATTTAAAGGACGAATTATGGCTACATAATGCAAAATTAATTCATAAATAACACTTAAAATAAAATAAAAATCATAAAACAAATTAATTTATTGAGTTTTTGTAGGATTATATGGTAGGTAAAAATTACGTGCTCACAACTGCCCCTCTTTGCTCGGAAACACGAAGAGTTTTCCGGAAGACGAAGTGAGCATTCATGAACGACTTTACCCATTCACATACTCCATTGTGAAGCGTTTTGGAAAAGTTTGACCGAACCCTGCTTCAAAGGTTGCCTACATATCCTTGGCTATAAAGGAATCAGGTCAGTGTAGTTCTGGAAGTTTTGGTAGCTGGGACTACCGGGTAACTTTGGTTTCACTGTGAGTGCTGCTGTTACTGTTGGTGATCTCCTTATTACACCAAATTAACAAAACGAAAGACTAACTAAACCTATCAGCTGCTAGTTACAAGATTCCTATCTAAGACTTGGTCTGGAGTGATATTTTGCTGACTCTGGCCTGGATCTTGATGCTTGTTAGCCGCAGGTGTTGGTTTCATCTTATCAATCCTCAGATCAAGGCAGAATATACTGAACGGATGACTTCAATCTCGTCCTGAATAGTCCATATCTTCCCTGTTTCTGCACTTTGGATTCAATCTTCTCTTTTCTCTTTTTGTTTTATTATTCTGGATCGAGACTTCTTATTTTGGTCGTCTCGAGTCCAATGTACTAAAATGTAATCTGCACAAAAATCAAAAAACAAACGAACAAAATTTTCTGCCCCAGTTTTTCACTAGGAAAATTTCGTGAGTTATTGTAAGGAAATCTACACTACTTTATTATTGAAAGCAACGAAAAGCCGGGAACAGTGCACCCGGAGTTGTTGTAAACTAGGGAGTGGATGCCCTATGTCTAAAAGTAAGATCTACTAGGGGTTGGAGACCCTATGTTGCAGAATAAAATCAACTAGGGATTGTATACCCTATGTCGGAAAAATCATCAACTAAGGAGTGTATACCCTATGTTGGAAAAGAAATCATCAACTAGGGGTTGTATACCCTATGTTGGAAAAGAAATCATCAACTAGGGGTTGTATACTGTATGTCGGCATCAACTAGGAAGTGTATACCCTATGTTGGAAAAATCATCAACTAGGGATCGAATACCTTATGTTGGAAAAGAAATCATCAACTAGGGGTCGTATACCCTACGTTGGAAAAGAAATCATCAACTATGGATTGTATACCCTATGTCGGCATCAACTAGGGAGTGTATACCCTACGTTGGAAAAATCATCAACTAGGGATTGTATACCCTATGTCGGCATCAACTAAGGAGTGTATACCCTACGTTGGAAAAATCATCAACTAGGGATTGTATACCCTATGTTGGAAAAGAAATCATCAACTAGGGGTTGTATACCCTATGTTGGAAAAGAGATCATCAACTAGGTATTGTATACCCTATGTCGGCATCAACTAGGGAGTGTATACCCTACGTTGGAAAAATCATCAACTAGGGATTGTATACCCTATGTTGGAAAGTAAATCATCAACTAGGGGTTGTATACCCTATGTTGGAAAAGAAATCATCAATTAGGGGTTGTATACCCTATGTTGGAAAAGGTGCAGCTAGGGTTTGGAAACCCTATACCACTTCAGGTTTAGGCTGTTTTCAACATTGTTTTCTTCTTTTCTTTTCTTTTCTTTTTATTTTGAGTGAATGCGGGAAAGAATTTTGGAGAAATCTTCCCTTTTGGAATTGTTGCTGCAGAGTTGCTTCTAGCTCTTGCGCCCTTTCTTTTGGTTGCACCTGCATTTTGCGGGGTTATTTTGGGTTAAACCTGTTTCCTTCAAACAAAGAACAATTTGTTAGTTTGAAACGGCGGTTGGTTTTGCGGCCTTGATTTTCAACAACTTGATCTCCGTTCTTGTGACGAAGATCTCGACCACTTGCTTGCTCACTGGGGATTGGGTTTCATCTCTAATCCCGGGGGTCCTGGCTTTCCATATTTTAACATGGCACTCGGTCACGTGGGACCCAACATTTGACTTTATTTTGCCTCTGTTGGCCTTTCACTTGATTTTTTTTCTTTTGGATTTTCGGATTATTGAGGAAGTTTTGGTCCCTCAAATTCTGCTGCAACGGTTAGTCTCATGGGACTTAACCTTTTCCAACTTTATTTCGCCTTCATTGGCCTTTCATTTCTAATTTTTCCTCCATCTTTAACTTTAAAGAACTTGGAGCACTTCGGCTTTTTAAACTTTGCCGGGAGGATTATCCGCGTGGGACTTAACCTTTCACTTCAATTGCCTTTATAGGCATTTTGATTTTATTTTCCCCTTTCAAGAGTTTTGCGTTTAAAGCATCGGCCGTTGCGGCCAGTCGGGATCGACTCGATGCCCCTGATGAGGCTCGGTGCCCTTTGCATGTTGGCTCGCGTCAAATGAGAACCATGTAAATCAGTTTTGCTATCCTTTCTTTATCTTGCTTTAGAAATAGAGTCAGACTGGATTGAAAGAGAATAGCAAAGAAACAGAGACAATGAATTTTGACAAGAAGTATCCCTTTCAGGGGAAAATAGAAGAAAGACTTATCTGGAGTGTGTGCGGCCTTCAATGAACATGACATGCGTCTTGGACTGGATGCCTGATCTATATAAACCATATGACTCTCAAAAATTCGTCACGACTTTTACTTCGAGGTTGAGAAACCTTGCCCCAGACCATGTCGATATCAGTGACCAATCATCCTCTTTTCAATTAGTAGTGCCCTTTTCAGGTTTTCACCGACTAACCTCTCTCATTTCTCTTCTCGCCATCACCTTGTAGTGATCTTTGCGAGTTTTCACTAACCAGACTCTCTCATTTTTAGTTTCTCTGCTCACCGTCGCCTTATGGTGCCCGTGTGGGTTTTCACCGATAAGACTCTCTCATTTTTAGTTTCTCTGCTCACCGTCGCCTTATGGTGCCCGTGTGGGTTTTCACCGATAAGACTCTCTCATTTTAATTTCTTTTTCTACCATCGCCTTATGGTTCCGTGTGGGTTTTCACCGATAAGACTCTCATTTTAATTTCTCTCATTGCTTGTATCAGATCCAAATAGATGTATCCTCTCATTTTTTCTTTTCTTCGCCGATCGATCGGAAGGACTTGAACAGGATTTGGGGTAAAAAGAATTTGGACTGAATTACAACTTTGGAACCTTTCAGGCGAAAACATCGCCGAACCATTATAACTTTTGCCCCAGCTTAAACTCTTGGGGGAAATGTGGTTTTTTATTTTGGTGTGACTGAACCCCAAGAAGAGGTTGCATATGTATCCTTTCAGAATCAAGTCTAACGTAGTTCAGGGAAACATTTTGTTTTTGTTTTGTGATTTTTGTTTTGACTTTTCTTTTGTTTTTCATCATCATTTTTTCTTTCTTTTCTCTCTTTTTTTTTTTAATCAAGGAAGAGTAACCGGCTCAAAGGGTTTGCAAAATTGGTAGTGTTTGGGGTAGCGTGAATGAAAGCCTTTGTCATTTCGATCATGAGTATCATCACAAAAAGTTCAAATATAATACCTTTTGACTGCATCTGCATTGACAACCGTTTTGGGGTTATTTCCTTCGATGTCCCCCAAGTACAATGCTCCTTTTGGTAGCAATTTTCTTATGATGTATGGACCTTTCCAATTCGGGGTGAATTTTTCTTTCACTTTTTCATGGTGCGGGAAGAGTAACCGGCTCAAAGGGTTTGCAAAAATGGTAGTGTTTGGGGTAGTGTGAATGAAAGCCTTTGTCATTTCTATCATGAGTATCATCACAAAAAGGTCAAATATAATACCTTTTGACTGCATCTGCATTGACAGCCGTTTCAGGGTCATTTCTTTCGATGTCCCCCAAGTACAATGCTCCTTTTGGTAGCAATTTTCTTATGATGTATGGACCTTTCCAATTCGGGGTGAATTTTTCTTTCACTTCTTCATGGTGCGGGAGGATACGTCTTAGGACGATTTGCCCCACTTCGAAGTTCCTGGGCCGTACCTTCTTGTTATAGGCACGGGCCATTCTTTGTTGGTACAACTGCCCGTGGAAAATTGCGGCCATTCTTTTCTCATCAATCAGAGTTAACTGTTACAACCGGGTTTTGACCCATTCATCATCCTCAATTTCATCTTCGACAATGATCTGAAGGGAGGGAATTTCGACTTCCGCAGGGATCATGACTTCAGTGCCATAAACCAATAGATAAGGCGTAGCCCCAACTGATGTCCGCACGGTCGTGCGATATCCCAATAATGCAAAAGGCAATTTCTCGTGCCATTGTCTAGAACTTTGGATCATTTTTCTGAGGATTTTCTTGATGTTCTTATTAGCTGCTTCTATGGCACCATTGGCTTTGGGTCGATAAGGGGTGGAATTACGATGTGTGATTTGAAACTGTTTACATACCTCCCTCATTAAGTGGTTGTTCAGATTTGCAGCGTTATCGGTGATGATAGTTTTTTGAATACTGAAACAACAGATAATGTTTGAATGCATGAAGTCCACCACTTTTTTCTTAGTGACGGCTTTGAAAGTGACTAATTCAACCCATTTTGTGAAATAGTCGATGGCAACCAAACTAAATTTGTGCCCGTTTGAGGCTTTTGGCTCGATCGGCACAATGCCATCCATTCCCCAGGCAACGAACGACCAAGGTGCTGACATGGGATGTAATTCCGAGGGTGGTACATGAATCAGGTCACCATGTATTTGACACTGATGGCACTTCCGGACAAAACTGAAACAATCCTTTTCCATGGTCATCCAGTAATATCCTGCTCGCAGAATTTTCTTTGTGAGGGCGTACCCGTTCATGTGGGGACCGCATACTCCTGAATGCACTTCGTTCATAATCTTTTTAGCTTCTTTGGCATCCACGCACCTTAACAAATTCAGATATGGAGTCCTTTTGTACAACACTTCTCCGCTTAAGAAGAAGCTGCTGGCGAGCCTCCTGATGGTTCTCTTTTGATCCCCATTGGCCTGCTCCGGGTATTCTTTTGTTTTCAACAATCTTTTGATATCATGATACCATGGTTGGACATCGGGCTCTATTTCGACCGTGTTACAATAACCATGCTGTTCTTTGATTTGAATTTCCAGCGGGTCAATGTGGACATTGCCCGGATATGGCAGCATTGCAGCTAGGGTAGCCAGTGCATCGGCTAACTCATTGTGGCATCGAGGAATATATCTAAACTCGACGGTTCTGAATAGTTTGCTAAGATCTTCCACATGTTGTCTGTATGGAAGGAGCTTAACATCTCAAGTTTCCCACTCTCGCTGAGCTTGCTTGATGATTAAATCAGAATATCCCATGACCAATAAATGTTCTACATCCATGTCAATGGCCATGTTCATGCCCATTATACAACTTCATATTCGGCAGTATTGTTCGTACAGAAGAATCGGAGACGGTCCGTGGCTGGATAGTGTTGTCCCGTGGGAGAAATCAAGATTGCCCCAATTCCAACACCTTTTGCATTGACCGCTCCATCAAAGAACATTTTCCAGGTGTTAGTGTCTTCTGAGATTACTTCAACCGAATTGACTTCCTCATCTGGGAAATAAGTACTTAAAGGTTGGTATTCATCATCAACCGGGTTCTCAGCCAAGTGATCGGCCAAGGCTTGAGCTTTCATGGCTGTGCGGGTGACATAGACAATGTCAAACTCCTTGAGCAGGATTTGCCATTTTGCTAACTTTCCTGTGGGCATTGGCTTTTGGAAAATGTATTTTAGAGGATCCAACTTGGTTATGATATACGTGGTATAAGCCAGCAAATAATGTCTGAGCTTTTGAGTGACCCAAGTTAAGGCGCAACAAGTTCTCTCCAGCAGAGTGTATTTGGCTTCATAGCCAGTGAATTTCTTGCTCAAATAATAGATGGCTTGCTCTTTCTTCCCGGTAACATCATGTTGCCCGAGGACACAACCAAAAGAATTTTCCACGACAGTTAGGTACAGGAACAGAGGTCTTCCTGGTTCAGGCGGGACTAGCATTGGCGGATTTGACAAATATTCCTTGATTTTGTCAAAGGCTTCCTGACATTCGTCTGTCCATTTGATTGCCGCATATTTCTTTAAGAGCTTAAATATTGGCTCGCAGGTGGTTGTAAGTTGTGCAATAAATCAGCTGATGTAGTTCAACCTTCCTAACAAGATCATGACCTCTTTCTTAGTCTTTGGAGGTGGCAGATCTCGGATGGATTTTATCTTCATCGGATCTAACTCAATGCCTATGCGTCTAACTATAAACTCCAAGAGTTTCCCGGAAGGAACACCAAATGCACATTTAGCAGGGTTCAACTTCAAGTCATATTTGTGTAGCCGCTTAAAAAACTTTCTCAAGTCTCGGACATGGTCCTCCTGTGTTCTGGATTTAATAATGACATCATCAACGTACACCTCAATTTCTTGGTGCATCATGTCATGGAAAATGGCAGTCATGGCTCTCATATAGGTTGCCCCGGCATTTTTCAAACCGAACGACATGACCCTGTAACAATAAGTCCCCCATGGCGTAGTGAAGGATGTCTTTTCTGCATCTTCCTCATCTATTAGGACTTGATGATACCCGACATAACAATCCACAAATGATTGCACCTCATGTTTGGCGCAATTGGCGACAAGGATATGGATGTTTGGTAGCGGGAAGTTGTCTTTGGGACTTGCTTTGTTCAAATCCCTGTAATCGACACATACTCGGAGCTTTCCGTCCTTTTTCGGTACTGGAACTACGTTGGCTAGCCATGTGGTGTATCTGACTACTCGGATTACACCGGATTTTAATTGTTTGGTGACTTCTTCTTTAATTTTGTCATTGATATCTGTTTTGAATTTTCTTTGCTTTTGTTGGACGGGTGGGCAATCGGGATAAGTTGGCAGCTTGTGTACCACTAAATCAACACTTAATCCGGGCATATCATCATAGGACCAAGCGAACACATCTTTGAATTCGAACAGAAGTTGAATCAATGTGTCCCTAGTTTTCTCATCCGTGTGAATGCTTATCATGGTTTCTCAGACCTCTTCTGGATTACCCAAGTTAACTGGCTCAGCTTCGTTTACGTTTGGCTTAAGCTTATTCCCAAAATGCTCCAATTCTCTGTTTATTTCCCTAAAAGTATCTTCTTCATCATATTCTGGTTCTTGATTTATTATTTCGAGATTAGACAGCGTGTTAAGATCAGGGCATGAAGTACGCAAGCATGTCATGTTATTTAAGGCCGCATTATTAGGACTGAAAATAAGTAAAATAATAAAATTAGAAAGAATAATAGACGATGAAATTTTGATTTCATTTCATTGAATTTGAAGATAACAGGGTTTTACATCGGAATTTAAAGACAATAAAATTAAAAACACTCGAGTTATACCCTGAAATAACTCGAAGTGCAGAACGGACAGCAAAACATGAACTACCAAGATTCCCGTCTGATTGGGAAGGGAGTAGCTTTCCAGTTCTGCAGTTTGGCATTCGGATCCATGTATTGCACCTCAGCGGTGCTTGAGCCTTCTCCCGGCTGAACCATGTGAGTCTCATATAACATTTGTCTCATGGCCCCGCAGATTTCCTCAATTTCTTCGGCCGTAAAGCCCTCCTCTTCTTATTCAATGTATTGTGGTTTGATGAAGGACTTAGTGATGTGTGGGACTGGCTGAGGCAGGTCCCACCCATCTTTCTTTCCTGCGTTGGCCCATTTCACGTCGGCTTCTGTAGCCTGGAAACCTATGCCGAAGAATTTTTTGTTGGCAGGCAGAGAGATGGGTTCAGTAATGCCCTGTAGGGATACCTCAAGCCCCTTCCTGGGTTTGAACCCGTGTCTGGTCATGTCGGTAGCGACCATGATTGATGCGTTAGATAAACAAGGTTGTGGGCACGGAGCACCTTCCTCGTGCTGATCAGCGGACACAATCTCAAAGGCTTGGTACACAATATGTTCGCTTCCTTCTCTGGCCTCGAGGCAGAGGATGGAGGGGACCTTGTATATTGATTGTTCGTCCTCTCCATGGACCACTATCTCCTGATTCTCATGTACAAATTTGACCATTTGGTGGAGAGTAGATGGCACTGGCCCAGCAGCGTGAATCCAAGGTCTCCCTAGCAGAAAGTTATAAGAAGTGTCAATATCCAAGATTTGGAAGGTTACCGTGAAATCCATAGGGCCAATCATCATGACTATGTCAATTTCACCAATAGTGTACCTTTTGATACCATCAAAGGCGCGGACACAGACGTTATTTGGCCTGATTCTCTCAATGCAGATTCCTATTCCTTGTAGTGTTGACAAGGGGCAAATATCTACCCCGGATCCTCTGTCGAGCATGACCCTCTTCACGTAATATCCCTCACTTTTAACTGTCAAGTGCAAGGCTTTGTTGTGAGCACCTCCCTCGGGAGGCAGATCGCCCCGGCTGAAAGAAATTTTGTTCACTTCGAAGAAGCGCTCAGCCATCCTCTCTAACTGCTCGACTGAGGTCTTAGCTGGTACATACGCTTCATTCAGCGTCTTCGGGAGTATATTTTTTTATGCTCATTTGAGCCAGTCAACAGAGACAAAAGCGAAACTTGATCAGGGGTTTTCCTGAGTTCTTCAATTGTAGCATATTCAGGCATTTTCATTTTCTAGAAGAACTACTCGGCTTCTTCAGCAGTGATAGGTTTTTTGAGAGGGAAACGTTTATGCTTAGCTTTTTTCAGCTCCTCTGGGTTGTGATATTTCCCAGTGTGTTTTGCCTCATTGACTTCCCCTCTGACCTCTTTTCCTTTATATGTTACCAGTGTTTGATCGTAATTCCAAGGGACAGTAGTTGTATTTTTTATTGGGATTTGCGGCCGGCGGTTGATGATCAGAGGTTCATTCAGCTTTGGCAGGATGGCCGGAATTTTCACAACATACGTCCCTTTCGACACATACACTCTTTGCGGCTTGGATTTCAGCTCTAATTTTCTGGGAGGGCTCAAAGCGAGTTGTCTGTTTCGCGGAGTTCCCGGGACATGAAGGACAGGTTCTTTAGCTGGTGCCATCTATTTCTTTTCTTCCTTGGCCTTTTCTTTATCCTGGCCGGGGGGCTTTGTTTTTTCTTCTTTGGCCTTTTCTTTATCCTGGCCGAGGGGCTTTGTTTTCTTTTCTTCCTTGCCCGGTTTTGTCATTGTTTTTGCTTGCTTTTCTGTATCCACAATGGCAATGATGGCTTTCAGTGTCGGGTCAAATTCTTTATCTTCACAAATCATTCCAATGACGGGCCCGTTATTGTGGGCTGGCAATGGATTGTTTGTGACATTGGGGACCTCCTCGTCCCTTAGAACCACCTTTTTCTGTTCGATCAGATTTTCTACCGCTCTCTTGAGAGTCCAACAGTTTTCAGTGTCATGCCCCTCCACTCCCGAGTGATAGGCACAGCTGGTTCCTCGTCTGTATGACGCCGATTCTGGATTTTGCCGAGTTGCAGGTACGGGCTGTAGAAGACCCATCTGGATCAGCTTTGGCAACATGCTTGAGTATGACTCACCGATAGGAGTGAAAGTAGGTATCCTTGGTGGTTCACAAGGGTAGGTATTATATGGATAGTTGTTCTGAGGAGGGCGTGGATTATACGGGGCTTGGTGAGGATGGTTATTTCAGGAGGTGGAGTTCTGTTTTGATTGTACTGCTGTGGTCGGGGCTGCGGCTGAGCATTCATCACTGCATAAGGTAGGGGGTCATGGCATAAGCTGCTTCCTGATGAGGATAATAGTGTTGTGAAGCTCTGGGAAATAGGCTCGGATATTCCCGAGGTCGTCGAGAATTCCTAGGGCCTGAAGCCATCATGGCTCCCTCCTCTTTCTTATTTCTGTATGTCAGGCATCCCGAGCCGCTTTGAATGGCTTGGGAGGTGGCTCTCAAAGCAGATTGACTTAATATACGACATGTCTTCAAGCCATTTTCTACCATCTCGCCAATTTTAATGGCCTCCGCGAACGGCTTGCCCATGGAGGACATCATGTTTTGGAAATAATCGGCCTCTTGGGCCTGCAGGAAGATACTAATCATTTCAATTTCCTCCATGGGAGGTTTTACTCGGGATGCTTGTTCCCGCCATTTAATTGTATACTCCTAGAAGCTCTCGGAAGCTTTCTTTTTGAAATTAGACAGAGAATTTGTGTCTGGGGATATATCCACATTGTACTGAAATTTCCTTACGAAATCTCGAGCCAAATCATCCCATACATGCCAATGGGAGATATCCTGATCAATGTACCACTCTGAGGCGATACCCGTAAGGCTTTCCCCGAAATAAGCCATCAGTAGCTCTTCTTTGCCTTCTGCTCCTCTCAGTTGGTTACCGTATATCTTTAAGTGGGCGATCGGGTCTTCATGCCCGTCGTACTTTTCGAACTTTGGTGTTTTGAAACCAACAGGTAGATGCACGTGAGGAAACATGCATAGATCAGCGTATGACACGCTCTTTTGGCCGCTTAGGCCCTGGATATTTTTCAAACTTTGCTCGATGCTCTTCATCTTTCGGGTTATCTCACCCCGTTAAATATTTTCAAGATCTTTTCAGGATCCACAGGAGATTCAAATGGTGGGTACTACGGGTAAGAATTCGGAGCGACCCGAGCAGTATCCAACTGGAACTGAGGAGCTTGGAAGGTGAAATTCGCTGGCTCAAAACTCTGTCGCGCCAGTGTTGGTTGTGCCACATCGGTAGTTGGTGGCGCGGTAAACACCACAGAAGGTAATCCCAAAGACGGTGCTTGGGGGCGAACCTCAGAAGGCATTCCGGTATAATTTAAGGCCATGGTTAGGAACCCAAATGGAGCAAATGGGTTTGGCATTGAAGTTGGCACGTTGGTGGTTCCTCCGGTTTTGGGTATCAATTCAGGAAAACTAGGTATGGCATTAGGTGGCTCCCTCCCGTTGGACCAAGCGTCCCACATCTCTAGCATACGACATTTTAGTCTTCTGTTTTTTTCGGCGACTGCCGATTCTGTTTGAGGGATAACCGAAGTGGGTCCATCCTCTGGTTCAACAATAGATAGGTGACTTTCTGATGTCATTGCGATACTTCCTTTGGATCTGGTAAAATAGGGATGTGTCGCCAGAATACCACCACAGACCAACCACCTTAAAAACAATAACCTTTTAAGAGTAAACATCAAATTAGTTAGTGGGAGATATTAATACATAGGAATCACACGTTGGGATGCAATGCACCTAAGCAGTTATCATTTTTCTAACATGTTTGCAACGACTGTGTGTTTCATCCCGGCTTTAATATTCTCTCTCTTTCTTTCTTTTTATTCTTTTTTTTTGGACTATGATCGAATCCTATGTGGATTGCCTACGTATCATGACGTCGCATGAATCAGATCATTACATAGGTCATGGAATAGATAAATATAAACAAAAGGCAATTTCATTTCACTATTAAAGATAGTTCTTTTCATTACAAGTGATTTTTAGAAATATTAAAAAAACATGGGAAAAAAAAGAAAAAAAAAGTACAAACTCCAGAATAAAACAAAGCAACTTAACATTTTTTAAAGCAATAAAAGTACAGACTTGAAAAGGAGAGCCTCTGGTTGTCTTCTTGGGGCCTGTGGTGCATTGTTGGGTCTCTGCGCAGGTCTGCGTGCAATATCCCCCTGAAGTCGATCCAAGTCGTCCATCACTTGGTGGACGAAAGTCATCATAGTGGAAAATAACACAGAAGTGGTCATACTCTCACACTCGTGGCATTTCTGCACCACGTAGTCGGCTATTTCTTTGATTATGTTCCGTATGATCCCCTTCTCCTGAAGTAAGCGCCCTATTTGATGTGCTCGGGCCTCTAATACCTGGGCATTTTCATTGTTCTGCTCTTGTAGTTCTTGCACCGTTCCCTCCAACTGGCCAATCTTTTCATAACAATACTCCCTTTCCGTTTCGAAATCTTTGGTTTGTTGAGCCATTCCGTTCCCCATGGCAAATAGTTTTTCTTTCAAGATAGCAATTTCTTTGCCATATTTCTGCCTTAATTGACGAGCCTGTTCTTCTGTTCCTTGTGCTAACTTCCTTTGGGCCTCTAGCAGGTCTTTTTCAGCTTTTTTCATATCGAAGGTATATTCATGAACCTTCACCCTCAGATTGTATATGATTTTTTCATCTCTTTCACTTCTTACAGGCGTCTCGAGGGCTATTTTCAGACTCCGGACTTGGGCACGAAGCGCCTCATTCTCTCGGGTCATTTGTCGTTTTTCACCCTCGATTACCTGTGCCTGCAACTGATTATCAAACTCCATATTTCTTAATTTCTCTTTCAAAGCATGGATAGTGGCTTGATATTCTCTTTCCTTTTCGCCCCAAGCTAGCCTTTCTAGAACATTATCATCAAAGGCTTGCACATGAGGCCTTTTGGAGGGCCTTTCTGTCTCGGGTTCCGGTTATTCAACAATGCAACTTCTTTTCTCAAACCATGCCGCATATCCCGGATCCACTTCCCCTCTAGCAAGATCGAGCACTCGAGTATCTTCTTTCAAGTATCGACACTCATTCCAACTTTGTTGAATTAAGGCCTCAGGTAAGGGGGCCTCGAGGTGTAGCTCAATGACTTGGGTGCTCAAATCCTCCTCTTCGGGTATCACTTGATAGCGGCCCAATTGTCTCAGTACCCTTTGGGCTGTATATGGTTGGATACTTTTAATACCCATTAACAGTAGATGATTCGTGGCAGCGGACATAAGTATGACTTCTCTGAGTGGGAGCCATCCCAAAGTCCATTCTATTTGATTTTCTCGTAAAGACCTTAGATGATCAACCCAAGCCTCGACTCCTTCTGGAAAAGGGTAATCCTTCACTCTCTCTTCATGACTCTCGACTAAATTGGCTTTATCAGGGGCATAACTCATGAATTTTGGGTGGTGACGAAGATGTTCAATCAGCCACATCTGGAGAATGATATTGCAACCCTCAAAAAATGTTTTTCCGGACTTGCATTCAGTCAAAGACCGTAAAATGTCAGACAATATGAGTGGAACCAGAGTATGATCTTTCTTTTCAGCCAAGTCCTGGGCGATTTTGGCCACTCGAACGTCGATAGTCCCTTCGGCATTAGGAAAGACCATAACACCCAAAAATGCTACGATGAAGGCAAACCAGCGATGAATTCTCCAAGTATCCTTATCCTATTTGTTAGTCAAGCCTTTTTCATGTATTTCGAATCCGTCTGAGAAGCCATATCTGGAATATAGAAAATAGAATGAACAACACCCATTGTATACTTGGTCTTTTCTGAGTTGCCGGGTAACGCGAAGGACCTCGAAGAACCGGCGTACCGACATAGGTCTTGGAAAGATGATTTGATGATTCCTTATGTCTCGACCAAAACCCGCATATTCGGCGACCTCTTCTAAGGTCGGAGTGAGCTCAAAATCTGAGAAGCGGAACACATTGTGGACCGGGTCCCAAAAGGTTACCAAGGCTTTGATCAAGTCGTTTCTGGGTTTGACTTTCATAATATCAACAAGAGATCCCAACTGTTCGCCGACCCATTCTTTGCCCTCTTTATCTAAATCGTGCCACCGCATCTGGAGTTGTAGTGGAGCCCCTTATACGGTGTTTAGCTGCGGAATTTGGATAGTGTTCATTTTGCACCTGTGAGCAAACAAGGTTAGGATTACCTCTGATTTTGACACAAAGACCCAATTTTATTTTTTTTAATTTTTTAAAAGACAACTCTCATAGAGTGGTTATTTGTGCAATAATGACCAAAGTGGTCATTTTTTGCAAAAATAGCCCCTTCTTACTTTGAGTAAAGTTTTGAGGCCAAACAAGGTACTTTTCGGAAAAAGTGAAAGACAAATTCGTTCTTTAACGAAAATAGCCCTTCGACAATGTAAAAATGTTCTAAGGCTATTTCGGCGAGAACGATGCAAGACCTTAACCGAAGTTTGGTCGGTTTTATTTTGGCTAACGGACATTTTTTGTTTCTTTTTGAAAAGTGGAGTCGGCACCGATGAGGCTTGCCTACGTATCTCATATCCGATGAGAATCAGACCCACGTAGTTCGGTCAGTTTTGACATAACTAAAGAAAAAATGTTTTTGACTTTTATATATATATATATATATATATATATATATTTATATATATATATATATATATATATAAATAAAATTTTGAAATTTTCTTCTCATTTTGGCTCATTTACAACTATTTTGAAATTCTATCTCTCCCCATTTTAAAGCATTTTGAAATCCTTCTTTTTTACGGAAAACTTTGACAGAGTTCCGAGATATTTTTCAATTATCAGTTTTTTTAACACTGGTAAATTTTTATGTTTCCTCACTCTTGGTTTTTCTATTATTTTCTTTCTTTATTTAGCCGGTCAACAACAAACCGAGACAAATAATGCACATATAGTAAGTAGGATGCATCAGGATGGTCTTTTTTGTTTCGGGTACACCTGTCCTAGACGGACCCAACCCCTGTGTTGAGTACCCTAAGTCAAAATGCACATGATGCAGATAATCGTTCCTACTAGGGATCCGGCATGAGGTTTTGTCATTCTAGGGTTAAACCTGGGGTTTTATTCTAGACCTTGGCTACCCGAGCGGACGACTCGAGTCGGGGTGGGAGCGACGTACCGGTAGCACGAAAGGCTATCCGGCCTAGTGGCTAGTCCTCCACGTATTTATTACTTGGTATGACCTCTAACAGAAAGGCGGGCCACGCGAACGTGTGCACTAATTTTTAGAAGACTCAGAAGGGAGGCGTAAGAAGACAATTTAAATACAGTTCAAATAAATATCAAAGCGGTAAATAAATGACAATTAGCACATTGAGCGCACAAAAATACAGTAATATCACAATTCAACAAAGCCAAGTAAAATAACATAAAAAGCTCCAATTCTTGAACCCTGAATCAGAGATTCTGGGTTCGATCCCCAGTAGAGTCGCCAGGGCTGTCACACCTCCTTTTTCACCAGTAAGAGTAATAAGGGAGTTTTTCCACTTTAAGTGACATTATTCGATTTAGGAATTTATTTTATTTAATTTTCAGATTCGCCACCCAGATTTTTTACGGTGTTCCGGGACACCATTTATTTATTAGAAGTCCCAAAACCGAGTAATTTGACTCTGTTAAATTGTCTGCGAACCAGAAATCCGGGCAACGAATTCTGTTAACCCGGGAGAAGGTGTTAGGCATTCCCGAGTTCCGTGGTTCTAGCACGGTCGCTTAATGATTAAACTTAGCCTAATTTAATCACTATTTTTGTACCTATGTGCATTATTATATCTTTACCGCTTTTATTATTCTTTAGTATTCAAAGAGTTATTTGAGACGGTTCACGTATGCATAAACCCGTAGAGTTTAAAATATGTCTAAAATCATGTCACGCGGACGTGTACACAATTCTCGATATTGAAATCATTTAATAAGATAAATAAAGTGCGCAAGCGCGTATTTTTGTTTTGTTGTCAAAAAGAAACCAAAATCATGTCACGCGGGCGTGTACGCAATTCTGATAATTTTAAGAAATTCGTTCCTAAAAGTTTCTCTACGAGTATTCATTTTAGTCTTTATTTGTGTTAGGTAAACGTAACACAATTTGAGAAAAGGTATATTTTTAGTTATTTTCATTCAAAGTTACGTAAAACGTATACTTCGATGATTGATTAATTCATTATCTAAGTCTAAAAGTACTACCTGATTCAAGGGCGGGTCTGAATTTCACTACATCTAATGTGATTTCCTAAATTAAGTCATAGGGACTGATTTAAAGAAGCATTTTTAGATAATGACGGGAATTACTCCCAATCTGCGTTCATTAATCATATTCATGAGGATTTGGGCTATGGCCTAGTTTTAGCCCAGTTTGATCACCTTAGGCCATCCTAGTTTTGGCTACTTATAAGAAAAGGGATTCATACATTTTAACCAAGTATGCTAAGCAAACAAATTTTAAAGAACGGGACAAAGAACAAAAACAGTAGCTAAACGCATTCAAATATCCAGAACATGTGATTATATCCAGCTATTATAGATGCTATTTTAAGAATGTTGTATTCATGTAATTTCAGAATTCATTAAATTTGAAGTCAACAGTTTGGGAAATACATTGCCAGCAATTTAAGAAAGAACGCGAATTGCTTTTAGTAGATACTGGTCATTTATTTTTGTATGCTAAAATCACGCAAGGTTTTAAAGCATATCGGAATTTTAATCAAATATGAATATACTAATCTTAAGGCAAATGTGGCCTTAGAATTTTGGTCTTTCGAATCCTTCAGGCTCAATGGCCCAGGGTTTAGGCCGTCTCGAATCTGGGCAGGCTACCGTTGATGGCCTGTTCAACTTTTTATGCTAAAACAAACCCCAAAATACTAAATACACAGTACAGTCTTAAATTACATAATTCTGAAAATGTATAACTGAATAAATTACAATTTCTTTTTTCTGGAATGGAAATACAGCTTCTGTAAAGATTCGTTTTATGAACATCATGGAAAAGAACTAAAAATTGAATCCCTAACTAGTTGTTCCACATTTGGATACTTTGCACTTGCAGCTCTTCTTTTGCAGTTTCTAATCATCCCAATATAGATATATTATGCATCTACTAGAGCAAATCTGACCATAAAAGGGGTCAGATTTGACTCTAATGATGTGAGATTATATAATACTAAACAGAATCTTTTTGTGCATTTGCTGGAATGAATATGACCATGGAAGGGGTCAGATTTACTCCAATGATGTCACCTTATTTGACTCTTAACAGTCATACCCATACTTCAGCAAGTATTCATTTGAATACTTTGACTACTTTTGGCATTTAAAGAGTCCAGATTCCTTTCGATTACCTATTTTATACCCTTAAGGGGGTGATTTTCAGCAACTAAGCCATTGTTTATGCACTATTATGGGGTAAATTTGACCATTACAAGGTCAAATTCATCTACCCTAGTGCAAATTATCTTAATAATAGACTAAAGCAAACACAAAACTAACATCTAACTACACAAAATCCATGCATTCTGAAACCAATAAACTTGAATTCTATACAAAACAGATTCTGGTATTGTATATACTTATTCAGATTCATTTATCAACATATGAACCAATCTCATTTCAGGTTTTCATACCAAGATCAAAGAAGCAGAAAACACAGCTAGAGGAGGAAGATTCAGACAAAGAAGAAGAAGAATGAAATTCATATTTGAGCCTTTCGATAAAGTTAACAGTTACATACCGTTCAAAGAGAAAATGACAAAGATATCTGGACCAAATAAAGGTCCAGGGAGAAGATCAGATTCAACAAAGTAGAAGGATAATCAGCAGTAATAAACAACAACTTCGTCAACAACTAACGACCCAGAATCAAGACCCCATAGTACCAAAAGAAATCCAGGAACTTAAATAGGAATACTTGAGATTTTTATAAAAGAAATCAGAATACCAATGATGAACCAGGAACTGAGAATCAAACACTAGAACTTTAATCAAATACTTTCACTAATATTCTTTGGAAATTTCATTTATGAAGAAGGAAAGCTATTCTGATTTTTTTGTGTGTTTTCAAATGTTTTTAGTAGCTAAAATGGATGTAAGAGTGCAAAGTCAAGTGAAGAAAGCAGGGATTTCGTGTGTGTGTAGGTAATTTTCAGTGTCTAGAGAAGGTCCTTAATAGTCTAAATGGAGGGTCTATTTATAGGAGGCTTGGGGATGGGATATGCTTTGGCATATTCCCTATCCAAAATGAGCTGAAATGGTATATAGGGCAGAATTCACCCTTATCCTTTGGGACAACTGCCCCTATTCCAGAAGCTTCCAGCCTATGAAATGACCCTAATACCCTTAAAATCTGATTTCTCAAATATAGAAGGTTCTTGGGTTGTTACACCCAAGATTCCTTCACCTAAGATTCCTAAAATACCCCTTGAAGTTCCTGAAATTACCCTTAGGTAACAAGGGTTAGGTTTAATTGGGGTCAATCATTAACTCTAGTTAGGAACTTTGGTTATCCCAACCTAATCAGTTCTCTTTAACTAGTGTTTAGGACTTAAATAGCTAAGGGTTACCCAACTACCTACTGACTTCAGCTTTGTTTTAGATTACTAATTTAATTAGTTAATTAGTCTTCTAATTAGGTGGTTAATTCTCCTAGTTTTAAAGTGCATCAAAGAATCCTAGTCAATTTACACACATATTAACCCGAGCTCATTAATTCACGAATCAAACAAACACATAGAAAACCAGTCAATTAAGCAGGATATTCAGAAAAATTTGACCATAACGAGTCCACGAAACAGTTTTAAAACTTATGAACATTAAGACCTAAATTGCATTATTCGAATGTCTAAGCGGGTTCGATTAATCTTAACATGTACAATTAGGCTAAAACCAACAGAATCAATCAACCAAAGAGTAAATCAAACGACAGTGATATGATCCTAATCTGACTACTAAGCAATTCAAACATGAAATCATTTAGGGTCTTTTGGATCAACCACAGGAAGGAACACACAATCAAATAGGGACAGGAAAAAAATAACTAAATAAACAAAGAAGAGCTAACTAAACAGGAACAAACTAAAACAATGATTCAACATGATTTATTATTTTTAATAGTGAATAGAAATAGTAAAGAGGAGAGGAGATACCCGTTAAACGTATTTGGCGGAAAAATATGACATCGCCGGACCTTGGACGGATTCCGACGGGGTTTGAAAATAACTCAAACCCACATGAATCAATAGCCCTTAATAAGAGCTACTGACTCATGTAAGTGAGAGATATTGGAGGTCTTCAAATCGACAGGTAGGGGGAGACTAGGGTTTCTGTTTTCCAGATCTGAAATTGAAGAAATTTGAGCGGGTTTTGGTGAAATTGATGGTAGGGGGTGATTGAGGAGAAGGAGGAGATTGTCTGGGTAAAATTTGGGTTTGATTGGTGGTGCTCCGCCGTCGGAGGAGATTCCCGGCCGGCGGAGCACGGCGGAGAGGTGGTGGAGCAATGGCGTAAGTTGGCGGGGTGAGAGAGACTAGAGAGAGACAGGGGAAAGGGGGTGTTAGACTTAGGGAAATTGAGGGTAGGGGATGTTTGGGACACTTTTATACTAAGAAGGTGATGAGTTCCAGACCGTTGGATCAAGGTGATCCAAAGGCTGATGTTGAAAGGTCTTGAAACGGCGTCGGTTTGGGTATTGAGGGCTTGGACGGATTTAAGGTTAATTGGGTTGTGTTGGGTGAAGGCGGCTTGGGCCTGGGCAATTCTAGCCCAGGTCCATTTTAGGCTTCTATATCTTAAACTAAGTTAATTAATTAAATTAAGGCTAAAATGTAACAATTAATTCTAAACTAATTTTGTTATACAATTATAAATTAATTAATTAAACTCACAACATTCAATTTACCCCTAATCATTTACAAGGTAATTTTCACAATTTTGTTGAAAGACATAATTAAATTAAGAAATTGAACATTAATCGACTTTATGTCAAATAATTATATTTATTTAGATATTAATTAATATTACGCATCTAATTATGTTGATTTAAATCATTTATACATTTAAAGAACGAATTATGGCTACATAATGCAAAATTAATTCACAAAGAGCACTTAAAATCAATAAAAATCATAAAACTAATTAATTTATTGAGTTTTTGTAGGATTATATGGTAAGTAAAAATCACGTGCTCACACTTCCTGCAGCACCAGTTGTCTCTCAGGATGGGGGAGGAGCCCAGACTCCCGCTACTCGCATTCTGGAGCAGATGGCTCCTCAGTTTCAGACTCCAGCAGCTCAGACAGCTGGGGTAGTTCTGCTGGGTGTTGTGGATCAGACCGGTGATGGGGCAGCTATGTCTGCTGATGCGTTGTGGAGGTTGGACAGGTTCACCAAGCTTTTCACTACTACTTATAGCGGTGCATCTTCAGAGGACCCACAGGATTATTTGGATAGCTGTCACGAGGTTCTACGGAACATGGGGATAGTGGAGACCAATGGGATCGACTTTTCTACTTTGCGTCTGTCAGGTCCCGCCAAGACTTGGTAGAGATATTATTGTTTAGCTAGACCAGCTGGGTCACCGCCTTTGACTTGGGCCTAGTTCACTCAGTTATTTCTGGAGAAGTTCCTTCTTATCACTCAGAGAGAGGATTATCGGAGGCAGTTTGAGCATCTCCAGCAGGTTTCTATGACCGTCACTCAGTATGAGACCAGATTCATTACCTTGGCCCGTCATGTTATTATGATACTTCCCACCGAGAGAGAGAGAGAGAGAGAGAGAGGGTGAGGAGATTTATTGAGGGACTAGCTCAGCCGATCAGATTGCAGATGGCGAAGCCAATGTGGCCAGACTAGTTGAGATGGTTCTACTACAGGGGAGCGGTCAGGGGTCTGACAAGAGGACCCGTCATTTTGGCAGGTTCAGTGGTGCTTCATCTGGAGTCGGGGATTCTTTTTGTAGGGGCCATCCACCCAGGCCGTTTCATTCAGCACTTCAGGTGTCTCGCGGTACTTTAGGTGGCCGTGGTTCTCATATGCAGTATTTTGATTAGTAGCCCTACAGTGCACCACCAGCTCCTATCAGTGCACCCCCACTCCATAATTTTCAGGGTGGGTACTTAGGTTGTCAGGGTCAGTTTCAGGGCCAGCAGCCGAGCAGTTCTCAACACCAGGGTTCTCGCGCCATGGTTCCAGCATCGGGTGTTCCACGGCCCTCTCAGCCAGCTAGAAGTGGGGTTCGAGGTGTTATAGGTGGAGGTCAAGCAGTTAGAGGTGAAGGCCAGGTCGTTAGAGGTAGAGGTCAGCTAGCAAGAGGCCGTCCCAAGGTTGTAGTTCAGATTGGTGGGGCCCAGCCCCGATGTTATGCCATTCCAGCCAGACTTGAGGCTGAGACCTCTGATGTAGTTATCACAGGTATGGTTTCAGTCTGCAGCAGGGATGCCTCGGTTCTATTTGATCCAGGTTCCCGATATTCCTATGTATCATCATATTTTGCCCCTTATTTGGTTGTGCCTCATGATTCTCTGAGTGCTTCTGCATATGTGTCTACACTGGTGGGTGATTCTATTTTGGTAGATCGTGTCTACCGTTCGTGTGTAGTGGTTATTAGGGGTCTCGGAACTAGTTTAGATCTCCTACTCCTTTATATGGTAGATTTTGATGTCATTTTGGGGATGGATTGGTTGTCGCCTTATCATGCCATATTGGACTGTCACGCCAAGACTGTAACCTTAGCATTGCCGGGGTTTCCTTGACTGGAGTGGAAAGGGACTCCTGGTCATTCTTCTAGCAGGGTTATCTCTTATATGAAGGCTCGGTGCATGGTCGAGAAGGGGTGTTTGGCCTATTTAGCCTATGTTCGTGATTCTAGTGCTGAGGTTCCTTCTATGGATTCTGTGCCCGTTGTCCGTACGTTTCCAGAGGTGTTTCCTGGAGACCTCCCGGGTATGCCACCCGACAGGGATATTGACATTTTCATTGATCTGGCTCCGGGCACTCAGCCCATTTTTATCCCGACATATCGTATGGCCCCGGCAGAGTTGAAGGAGTTGAAAGAACAGTTGCAGGATTTGCTTGATAAAGGCTTTATTAGGCCTAGTATTTCGCCTTGGGGTGCGCCGGTGTTATTTGTTAAGAAGAAGGATGGTTCGATGTGGATGTGCATAGATTATCGGCAATTGAACAAGGTTACCATCAAGAACAAGTACCCATTGCCGAGGATTGATGACTTATTTGATCAGCTTCAGGGTGCCAAGGTATTTTCGAAGATTGATTTGAGATCTAGCTACCATCAGTTGAGGATTAGGGCATCCGATGTCCCTAAGACAACTTTTCGCACTCGATACGGGCATTATGAGTTTTTAGTAATGTCATTCGGGTTGACAAATGCCCCAACAGCTTTCATGGACTTGATGAACCGAGTGTTCAAGACTTATCTGGATTCCTTCGTGATTGTCTTCATTGATGATATTCTGATTTACTCCCCCAGCCGGGAGGAGTATGAGAATCACCTTCGAGTCATTCTCCAGACTCTGGAGGAGAGTCAGTTATATGCTAAGTTTTCAAAATGTGAGTTTTGGTTGAGTTCAGTTGAAATCTTGGGTCATGTTGTATCAGTAGAGGGTATTCAGGTGGATCCCAAGAAGATTTCGACGGTCAAGGATTGGCCTAGACCCACATCAGCCACAGAGATCCGGAGTTTCTTTGGTTTGGCAGGTTATTACCATTGGTTTGTGGAGGGGTTTTCGTCTATTGCAGCCACGATGACCACGTTGACTCAGAAGGGTTCCCAGTTCAGGTGGTCAGATGAGTGTGAGGCGAGCTTTCAGAAGCTCAAGTGTTACACCCCATGTTTTCGTACATGAGAGTACGTCGTAAGTCAATTGATGTAAGCTCGGAAATAAGATTATATTTAGAAGCATATAAAGTAAGTTAATCATGTTACCTTGGAGGTTACAAATATTTAAGATCATGAATAACTAGTACCAAGAGGGTTGGAAATCTTAGAAGTTAAACCAATTGAAGAAAATAAGTTTCGTCGAAGGTCGACAAGTTTGGAATGTTATAACATGTACTTTAGGGTGAGACAATGTTCTTAACATGATAAGGAGGTTATTCTATGAGTTATTTTTTTCGTATGATAGTCGTGTGCTACGTTTTGAAGTAAAGCAAGTTGTGGAACAAAAGTTGGCAAAGGTCTTCACAAGTTACATTCATAATGTGTTAAACCTTAGGTCAAATGTAATTGAGATTTTATTTCAATATACTTGGAATTATTGGATGATATACCAACCAAATTGAATATCTATGAGTCTAGTTTCCAACTCATTAAACCGTTTGTCTATACGAAATCGGAGTAGAGAGATATTCACGTTTTAGCGAGACTGCGCCAAGCAGCTCTCTATGGGACCCACATAGGCGGTTTAAGACATAT
The DNA here is from genome assembly GCA_005239495.1 of Nicotiana undulata. Classification (NCBI taxonomy): domain Eukaryota; kingdom Viridiplantae; phylum Streptophyta; class Magnoliopsida; order Solanales; family Solanaceae; genus Nicotiana; species Nicotiana undulata. The sequence goes on along the minus strand of ML273762.1, from coordinate 1,446 downwards.
GGATATATATAAGATGCCTCAACCTCGTTTTTAGTCATTCTTTTTCAGTATATTCAGACCTTAGAACCCTAAAAACACTCTCTCAAGTTTATCTCATGATCCAAGACCCAAACAAAGGGCAAACAACACACATCAAGTGTCGGGAATCCCGTCGCACTAGTAAGTTTCTTGTTCTTCTTGTTGTTGCTGATTTTTGGGCGGTTCCAGCTCGTGTGGGATGTTTTTTTAAGTGGTGTATGTACTGTAAAATACTCTCCTATGATTTTCATATCAACCCTAGGTTATTTCAAGTCTTTCAAATGGATTACACCATATTTCAACATCAAACGTTAGTTCTAGTGAAGAATAACACCTCTTTGAGGTTGTGTTGTCATTGAGGATAGTTGTGGGCTGTATTTTTCTGAAATAAAAATATTTTTCTACTGGTTAAGATGAGTATAATAGCCTACTAATTGTGCTTAAGCTTTCTTGTATGTTGGTTAAGTTTTTAGGATAATAAACTACAAGATAATACTTGGATTAGCTTAAGTCACTTCTATGGTGTTGTATTGCCATTGAGGGTTGTTGTAAGCTAAATATAACTTGGATTTCAACTTGAAGCTACTGTAGGAGGTGTGTATATTATGTTCTTGCAGGTGCTTAAGGTTGTATTGATGTATTTTAAGTTAAATGGTTGGACTAGACATGAACTAGTGAATAAAGTTGCCAATTGAAGAAAGCTGGAGTTGTGGATTGTTTCCTTTCATAAAAATATACGGTATAAGTTTGGAATCATTGAATTACTTTATTATCATATAAGTGATGTTGTTAAGTTAATGTAAGAAGTCTATAAGGTGTGATATGGGTTATACGGATTCCAATCGAGCTTGCCGCTCAAAATGATTGTTGAACTAATCGGAGAGTTTATTGTGACTTATATTGTTGTCGTTTGGGCTATTTGGTGACCTTTGGTAGCATATGGGATGTAGTAAAAACAGGGGAGGTGCTGTCCATTTTCTTGTAGAATATTGGTTTTGAAGTACGAGAGTTACAATGCTTATGTGATGACTACGAAGTCGGGTTCTCATTGTGACGTAAGAAGATCATATTGAGCTTGGTTGACGATTGGAGAGAAGATTGCAAAGGTATGTTAAGTCTAAGCTCCGTCTTTCCTTTTAGCACGAATTCTGGGAAATTACTAAGACGCCAAATGTAATATTTAACTATTCCATTGCTAGAAAGACCTTCTGTGAAAGGCAGNATTCGGCATCTATATATGTCATTTTGTCGGCTTTCTTAACTATATGTCCATATATATGAATTCTTATTCGTCTTTGGGTTGTGTGACTTAAAAATAAAGGCATTTAGTATTTGCGGTTAGTCCTTCTTCCTTGTTAAAGTGTTTTTTAAAATCTCTAAAGTGATACGTCGATTTCCAAAAATCTCAAATATATTTTTTATGTTTAA